>JABSMS010071764.1:0-19153 GCA_018902275.1 Aleiodes sp. PSUC_FEM 10030003
GCCCCCTTTCAAATCTTGACGAAAAACTCGAATTCTCAAAGAAATAAAAAAAATTAATTTCGACACATGAATTTTTACTAAAATTTCCTCAGCTTTTCAATGGAATCATCAAAAAATCTCTTTCTGGAACCGTTGAATTCGAATGTCCATTTTACCCCACCTTCCCCTATGTTTCGAAATAGTAATAAATTTACAAGGTAAAATTCCACTGCAGTTTCCTTATACCCCAGAATTGTTCTTAGCCCACCTTTTACCTAACGAGTGTGATATCGTGTAGCATCAGAGCGTGAGCGTAACGGATCGTTAAAGCGCGGGAAAAATGAAAGGATATATCCCGATTGAGTGGGCTAGATTTCTCTCACCTGCAGTTCCGCCTGAGACACATCTATTTCGCCCTTGTACACGAACTCAATGATGAATTTTAAATCATTGAAACAAACATCTTGTGGCATTATTATCGTTGGATGTTTGCAGGGATTTGAGAGCAGTAATTTCTTGAAGTAAGAACTGCAGGCTGATAGGACCACCTACGAAAAGAATGACGAAAACATAGTGAAAATTAAAATTAAAAAAAGGCAGGGGAAATTAAATTCTGCATCAGGAAAAAAATCCTGATGCAAAACATGTGTTAGATTTGATGTTTGCAAATTTTTGAAAATTCCGTTGTTCTGACCAAAAAATGAAGGGTCAATTCTCTCCATTCCCGAATATATCTAATTTTTTGAATATACCTCCGGTTCGAATTATTATGGCGCCAATAATAAAGACCGCAATTACAGTTGATCTCATTTCTTTTTATTTTCGGTGTTTTTGGATATTTTTAATTAAATTCCTTAGAGATATGGTGAAAAGACTGATTTTTATCAAATGAGTTCTAACTTCTTTAAAAATAGTTAAGAAAAAATTTGGAGCTCCTCATTCCTTTCAAACGATTCTCATTACACAGAATATTCAAATTTCAACTAAAATGCAATATGCCCGTTTTCTTCCTACTATCCATTTTACCTCATTTTTCCCTACACAATTTAATTGTAAAGAGTGCTTGTGTCAAAGTTACGTCATTCATTGCATCGACATCGCGATAAAACAAAACAAATCAAGACGAAGTATCTTGAGATAGTTGTAATCTTCACGGTTTTTCCCATTTTCATTATATTTATCATGTATTGTAAGATTATATTTTACGTATCAAATGTTACTTACCTTGTGCGCTTTAAGCGAGGCCTCATTGCATGCCAGGGTGACGTCTACGAATGCTTCGGTTTGTAATAACTGATGGAAAACAGACGTCATATTTGACTGGTAGTTGTTCCACCGCAGGCAGTAATGCTGCCCTGCCATCCCTCCGCTGTTTCCAACAGAAAAACAATAAAATATACTTCATTAATAAATCATTGAATAGCATTAATTGAATTGAATACCTGTAGTGAGCGCTCCAATAGCGCAGAAAATCTGTCATAATTCGTCAACAAATCAAGAAGCAAAGGAGTTTGTGAAAAGATAGTGAAAAAAAATACATATGTATATATATTTGGAGATAAAAACCTAAAGGGCGAATATTCTTGGAGAAACGCTGATAAGGTAGGAACTTTCCTTCAGTATGCTACCAGGAATCGATTACTCAGGTTTTCTACTCCCATGGAAATATCAAACACAGTTGCTTTTTCCTCCTCATAAAAATCCAGAACAGGAAAATGCAATGGAAAATTTTTACACTACTGCGCTTCTCTTCTATAGTGGAGAAGGAAATTCAACGCAATATTAATATGTGCAACAGAAAAATCACATTCACAAGCTTGTTTAAAATTAATACGCGAATTTTTTTTCGGGCGTTGGTCTTGTATTCGACAATTTCACCTGTTCTCTGAACCGTGCTTTATCTTTCTCTATCTATGTGACTCTTTATACCGGCTATTTGCGTTATCTGTCCGTAGACACACGGACTTTTATCAGGTGCTTAGACGCGACAACGATAACGGATAGTCTAAGCTCCGTTTCTTCCTCTTCTTTCCCGTCTGCTGGCTCTTTTCTCTGCCATTTTCTTTGTGTCTCTCTCTTCTTTTCTGAGGCTTTTCCGGGTGTTTTTTTAAAACTCATTTTTCCTTTTATTCTAAGTTCCGTTGCTTCTATTCTCCATTTCCTACTTCTGTGAAAGAGTCTATCGACGTTTCTGGATGTCTCAATTATTCATCACCAGGAGAATTGGATCAATGACGTTTGAAACGATGTAACAATGTTTATTTTTTCTGCTTTCTTCTCATCTCTCTCTCCTTTCACTCATTTATTTAAATCTTGTCTTGTTTGTTTTTTCGTATCGCTTTCTTTAATTTAATTTTTTTCCTTCGATAAATGTCTGCTGCATTTTAAAATTGGGTTAACTGTATACCACCGCTGTGATAACGAGACCGAAAAGTGTAAAATCTCTCGACGTGTTATACTCCTCCCATATTTTCATAGACCCTCATTTCATTTATTTAAATCACTGCTTTAAAGTGGAATTTAGTCGAGTCGTTTTTATTGATTCTCACTTCACTGGAATTGAAAATGAATTTCAATTTACTGGTCTCTCCTACTGACACATTAAGAATGGATGAAAGAATGTCCTAAGACACTCGTTAAAAAAAAAAAATTATTCTTCAACCAGGATCATTTTTCAGTTAATTCTGATTCATCAAGGAAGACGTATTTTTGGTTTCTCCATAAAGTCCCCGCAAGGCTCCTTTGTTTCTCTGTGAGAATAAAAAAAGTATGTAGTGTCCCGAAGATGGATGCTAAAGGGGGATGAAAATCGAATACGCCGTTATAAGGGTTTTTCCATTGGACCAGTCCCCTCATACCAGTCGACCCCAAAGGGAAAAAGCGAATCATCTCTCTTACTCTCATTTCAACTGTCTTGCTCCTTCAAAAGAATATATACCCTATACCATCCTTATATTTTTTTCCCTTTCGTTCACTTTTCAAGATCCGTCTCAATTTTTCTTCACGTTTTTTTTGGTCCCCCTTTTTTATTTCTCTCCTGTTCTTTTATAAATTTTCCATCTCTCTTCACACATGATACCTACATGTATAGTCCAACATATATATACATATATACCGTACTCCGGAGATCCATTTCTTTCTTCTCCCGTTCGCTTCGCCTATGTGTCCCTCACCTCTCTCTCTGCTCACCGTGTTTCCTTCCGCTGACTCTCTTTCCCCAACCCGTAGAAAAGAAAAAGGGAATAAAAAAATAAAAGAAGTAAAACGAGGGTCTACACTCAGCTCACGTGTACGTATGCTTCCTTTTTCTAAGCTTGTGTGTATGTGAGAATGTGTGAGTGTACTCTCTCTTCCCTCCCATCACGCTTATATATCCTTTTTTTCTTCTTTCTCCCCACAGTTTCCATTTACTCTTTCGACGTCCCTTTCCCATCCAACCATCACATATACAGAAAAGAAACGAAAGACGCTATTTTCTCGTGGCCCCCTTTTTCTTCACGGTCTTCTCTCTTTTCTCTTCTTATTCCCCTTTCCATGGACTTTGCCTTTCGCCTCCTACCTCTCTCTTTTTCTCTCTTCCATCTCACCCTCTCTCCTCTTTCCGCCCCTCCACTTCTTTATATCCTTTCCTTTCTTTCTCCATCACAAACTCGTGCAAAACTTCTTCATCTCTCCTCGCCTCTCTCGCTCTCCTCCCATTCTTTTTATATATCTCTCGGTTCTTTTTCCTTTTATTATACCTCTTCTCGTCTGTCTCTGCCCCTCATTCCTTCATGCTGCTTCTTTCCGACTGTGGAAGTTCCCGAGGCCACGGGGTTTTGCCTCCTTTCATTCTCTCTTCCTTTCTCACTGTTCTCCACTCATTCCTTCTCTCTCTCCCATTCTTACCCCGCGCCGCTCCTCATCTACCCTTTTTCTACTTCTTTTCACTCGTCTCTCCTCCACTTACTCCACCTACTCATCGACTTTTACGTTTTTCCAGCGTTATCGACGTTCCTTCGCGTTTTGCCTCTATCTCTCTCATTCTTGTCATCCTCTCTTCTTTCTTTTTCCTTCTTTCACGAAGAAGGATACTAAATGTGAGCTTAGTGCTTGCCCAGGGCTAAAGAAGGAAGAGAGAGGAACGGAAAGTTTCTTCAAGTGAAAAACCTTCACAAATGCCAGGCGTTTTCATCACTTTTTGTTCTTTCTTTCATTAAAAGAAAAGGATAGGATTTTTTCTGAAAGGAAAGAGCAAAATTGAGGATTCAATATTTTTAATTGAGAAATTCATGAATTAATTTCTCTCTTTCTACGAAGAAGTGTAAGTAACGTCGTTTTATCGACCCAGAGTCTTTTTCATTTCTCCCTGGTATTCAGTGAAAAATAGAATAGGAGGAAGACGGTAAAGAGGGCGCTCACGAGTGAGTGAAGGAAGTTTACAAAAAAAGAAACGTATTTTTGAGAACAAAAGGTGAAAGGGAGGAGAGAAGCGTGTGTGCCGATTCAAAGGAATTGGAAAATTGTAGAAAATGGGAATGTGTTTCAACGTTCAACTGAATATTTCAATTATATTCCTATTTCATTTTGTTTCAAATTATTGTTGAGATAATTTATTTTTCTTTCATACTGCAGTAAATTACAAATTTTCCCATCGACGTTTTACCCACATACCGCAGTTAGGAATAATACTTTCTACACGAGTGACAAACCATTCCTTCTCTCTATTTGTCTTGCTCGTTTCTTTTCCCACTACTCTCTGTCTCCCACCTTCTTTCATGCACGTTGTTTTTTTTCCCCATCAAAACTGCATCAGGTATCGCACAACTTTCATCCAGTGTTTTTCTTGTATAATAAACAATATTCAAGCCACCTCAGTTCTTTCATCATCAATTAAACGGAATTAATGAAAGAAAAGCAGTAAATAATAACGATTGTGAAAATGTAATGAAGAGGAAAAGAAAATAACATTAAAGTGAAAAAGAAAAATAAAGGGGGAAAAAAAGGAAAGCGATGAATCAGGAGTACAGTGTCCACGGAAGCGTGGCAAAGTAGTCCTAATTTCCGTCCTCTTCTCTATAGCCATATACCGTAAGGTATAACAGTACCGCATTCCCCAAGAGTGCCCTTCGTTTCTCTCGTCTTTCCTTTCGTCTCTTCACCTACCAGCACCGAGACTCACCTCAAAAGTGTTTCTCTTCTCGTCACGCATATAACAATTTACATCTTCTCCTTGCACCTCTCACCCGCCTGTATCTCAATTTTTTGCAATTTCTTTTTATTTATCCTCATTTTTCCTGAAGAGTATAAGGAAAAAAGAAAGGAAGTTCTAATAAAATATTCCAATTGCCACGTAATACTACAAGGATATACGATGGTTTACCGGGTCTGTTCTCTTTCTCATTTCTCGAGGGAGAAAGAGACAAATAAAATAGCATGAAGAAAGGAAAATGGATATAGTCGAAGGGTTGACGTAGGCAGTCGCCATTCCAAACTGGAGAAAAAAAGGGGAAAAAGTAAAAAAAAATATAAATATCGAGGGGGTCCAAAGAGATATATAATGCGCAGTATGGAGTTCCCTATGAAGGGTGACGTGATGCCTGGTCGTTCAAGGTCGCGCGTGTTATACACTAAGTATGGAAGGAAAGAGATGGATACTGTTGTGTGTAGAGTGAGGGTGTACAATACGATTTTTTCGCTTCTCTCTCCCTCTTTCCCCTTTATTCAACCCTTTTTCCGCAGGGCTTAGGGGCACATTCACTGCCATCGCTGTGCTTTTACTGGGTTACTGGAGTCATTAAATTCCGAATGATGAGGATAAAGTACACTTTTCTTTGTTTTTCCACTGAACATTTAATTGCATATTGAAATGAGAATTAAAATTTTCAATTACCTTGGAAAATAGAGAAAAAAATTAAAATTTGTTTTTCTCCAAGGAGAAAAATTATTTTGGTAGAAAAGTGAAGAAAGTTTTTATCTCTGTAAAAAGATAGAGGCAATGAGAAAAAGGTGTGTATGTGTGGGTTGTAGTAACTGACGAGGAACAAGAGAAGAAAAGGGGTGGAAATAGTTTCCTCTGGCGAGGGTTCTCTGGCTTTTCTCCTCTCTACGAGCGAAACGAAGAAGCAGCCCAGTTGGTAGAACACTGGTTACGTAAACGAGAAAGAGAAGGGGAAAATGCAGGAGATGTATATAAGTGGAAAAGGGAGAGAAACGTGTGCGGGTGGGCGAGAGAACGGACGGTGGATAAGAGAGTCTCTTTGTGAGAGCGGTATAACGTAGAAGCGAAGGGATGAAAGCGTAGGATGAAAAAGCTGGGGGACAGATGGCCGTTATACCTACACGGACAATGAGAAACTCGAGAGATAAGGGGGAATGCGCGAGAGTATAGTCGAAGAACGAAAATAAAAGAGAGGATGGTAAAAAATGAAGAAGGGGAATGATAAAAGAAAGAGAGAGGAAAGAGGGAGAAAAAAATTGAAGAAAAAGAAATCGAAAATCTCGTTTGAAATTTTTTCTTCCCTTCTGTTATTACGATGAGAATGGGAAAAAGTCGGTGCTCAACTGATTCTCTCTCTTACTTCATTTTTTTACACGCTCTTCTTCGTCATCAGACGAACACCAGGATGTGGGTGGCGGGTGAAAGGCACGAAAAGAGGGTTGGCCAAGAGAAGTGTACTATACCCATATTAGACGCTCTATGAACAGAAGAATTGTAGTGGGAGAAGTAGAGGGATCAAGGATAAAATGAGAGTTAAAAACTTGTCTTGGAAAAAAACAAAACAGAACAGAGATAAATGCATAGAGTGAGCCAAACAATTTTTATTTGTTCCTTTTTCCATGGGGCCTTATATCCTTCAGAGAAATGAAGAAACGAGGAACATCCGGATGAATAACGGTAGATAGGTACCACTATTGCACGTAAGCTGAAGAAAGAGACAGGGGAAGAGGCAAGTAAAAATGAAGGAAGGAAAAGGGAAAAAAAGAAAAGAGAGAGAGAGAGAGAAATAAAGGAAAAAAAATGAAATAAAAGAAAGAGGGACCAGAGATAAAAGTGTACGAGACAGAAGGTAGGAAGGGAAATCGAGGGAAAGAACCAACAGTCTGACTGTATAGGAAGTTAGGATGGAGAGGGGGACAAAAGAGAAAATGACAAAGACAAGGAAGGTTTCGAAGAGAGAGACCGATGTATATCAGTATGATTCGATTGGAAATCCAAAAGCCATAAGCTCTAACACTGTCAAAGGTACTCTTCACCATTTTCCATCATTCAAGTCCTTTTCTTCGTCCATCGGTATCATGAATTACTAATTCTTTTTTTTGTTCTTCTCTTTTTTTTTTCTTTTCTATAAACAAAAAAAAAGAGATACGGTTGGAATGGAAGTTTCACGAGGCGTAGAGCAGTGAGCGAGGTGAGTGAGCAAGGCCAAGCGAGAAGGAACAGTAAAATTGTGGAGAATGTGTACGTCGGGCATCGGGGTGGCCTAGATTCAAGTCAAGACCTGCTTTCTAGGCAGCATTTCTCTTTATCACCACGAGAGAACGCGGGCGGTATCGCGGGGGCTTGTGTGAATGCCCAATGGAAAATGTATATATGCGAGAATTTCAAAGGAAATTCATCGGACCTCAATATCCACATTTACTTTAATATGAAAAGAAAACTAGGAAACGAAGAATAAATCATATTGCTCATTTCAATAAAAATCCTGTATCTCTGAAAATTAACCGACGAATATGAGTAGAAACTACAAATAATGAGAGAGAAATAGCTATTCAAAAGCGAACGAGTACAAAGAATAATCGTTGAATCCTTGAAAAAAGAATTTTTTTGTCATTCATTCATTTCATTTAATAAGAAATCTCTGCAGAATTTCTGGCATTGACTAAATGTTAATCATGGAATGTGTACAGACAATAATGATAATGAGAGGTGGATTGAAGCAACGATAACCAAAGGGTGAGCGATAATCGCGGAGAGTCGATTACCTCGGGATGTAAACGGTGCAGGGTGACGTAAGAAAAATTGTAAAACGGTATTAACCTACAGCTACAATCGGGTGTACATACCGGCCAATTCCGCATCTTTCGAATGATCTCAACATTGAGGATGATAAAACTTTATTTATCATTAGCATACGCATAGTTGACTAAGTTATCGGAAAATAAAGCACTAAGAAACGTGAAGAAGAACGCATTTGATCAACAAGTAATTAAATTGATTCCTAATTTGAATCACGCGCATCAAGCATTGCCTCGTGTCCCTCTGATACCAAAACAAATCCACGTTCTCTCCCATCGTAAGCTGTCAAACCGCCGTGACCAGTTAAAGCGCGCGCCAATTCGAGGTTATAATGGGTATTCGCACGATTTCTCTTCATTAATTGAAACATGAAAAAATATCGACAACTGATAATAAATCATTATAACATTATGTTGTTTTATTTTTGTCTCGTACCTTACCATGACCCCGGTGAATAGTCAGCTCGATAAAAGGATGTGTTATCTAAAGAACCAGTAGTGATGGGATAATTTTTTTCTTTCAAATCATTTGGGCCTTTTGCCGGAGCCTCTCCAATTGATTCTTCAAGTATTTTAATCTCAATGAAATCCAGAAAAAAAAGTAAATGACACTTATTTTAAAAAAATTATTTTAATAAACTTTCACTGAATAGAGAGTCTATTGCACTTCTAATTGTCAACTGTCATTGCTTTTTCTTTTGATTCAAGAATAAGGACACTTGTGACAGCTGTCACTCAGTAATTTAAACGCGACGAGAGAGGAAATTTAATTGTTAATTAAAAGAACAGATAGAATAGCCACAGAAATTGTAAAATGAAGAAATATAATAAATATTCTTTAGTTGGAAAAAAAATAACGCAAATTCAACACACACGCGACGCGATACCAGCGTCGAGTGTTCAGCTCGTAGTGTGTTGGTTTACGCGCAGAGAATGGCACTCTGGGTGCTGTATGATTTTGTACGGTTTTGGCGGCGGTATACGTCGCAGCGCAGCCGGACGGTGGCGCAAAGCGATTAAGCGATTTTCTTGTGGACCTCGATTCCTCTTCCTCTGGGGGCTCTCTCTTCCCGGTTTTCCACTTCTCTCGTGCTCCTTTCGCCTCTCCCGCCGGTTGCGCAGGCCACCGAGAATCGGTGATTCAACAATTGAACGAAAACCCACGCCTTCCCCCACTTTTCCATTCCCTTGTCATTTACCAATGGAAACTGTGAACTACTTGTTGACGAAGATGAAAGATTCAGTTCACCAAAAGAAATTTTATCTCCCGAATCCATCTTAGTATTTCATATTTGTATTGTTCAATTGCAGAGGAAAATCGCTAAAAAAAAAGCTATGGCGTTCTTCAACTTCCTATTTTTTGAAGAATTGTAACGACTTCATTTATAAATTCTAGAGGAAAATTTCCTCATAAATATAGGGGAACTCAAGTAATTAGTTACGGCACTGAAGCACCTTCCTCCGCTTTATCCCTACCCACAGAATTGAGCTGCGCAGAAACCAATTTATGGTAGTATTGCGCCGCGTCTGCCCACTCAACGGTTTCATCAATTTCCGTTCAGAGCCCGGCTGGCACTACGGCATTCGTTGTCGATCGTTACGCGCTGCAACTCACGGCCATTGTGTAAAAAGAATCCACGACGCTCGGATAGTGCACGCTGAGGACCGGACACTCCACCGGACGCGTAGTTTTTCCTTTAAGAATTTTCCTCTTGTGATATTTTAGACTGTGCCAACATTAGGTGAGTTATTTCATCATCAATTTTCATTAATAAAATGTACTAAAAGGATTATTTGATCTCGTAGAACGTGAATTTTTGCTATTAGTTTTTCGGGCATTGATACACTTGACGTGATTCGTGGCGTCCCTTCTAGTTTGGTTTTCCCAATGTACCGTTATAGGAGGAAAATCAATTAGAATATTACAAATATTTCATCGGAAAGTTTTATGAGTAATCTTATGATGATTTTTTAAGTTTTTTTTATTAAGAATTCGGCGTATTTGAATTTTGTGTACGAATTTTCCCCCGCGTTTTCGCCAAAAATTTTCGCCATTTTGTCCTCCCGAGGCCATATAGTCCGCCATTATTCGTAACGTTCATCGCTCGTTACTCGTACTATGCAAATCGTAACATTATCAACTTCCATACATGTGATCACCGTCATTATTCATGTTATAACAAGCATTCTTTTTTTTCTTACGTCCGTGTTCTTTTATTTATTACATAGCGATAGTATTCTCAATTTATCGAAAATCTGAAGTGAATCACTTTTACGATTTCATCGCTCTTTTATTTGACAAAAAAACAAGTTAATTTTTTTTTTTTCTCAAAGCTTTATCATTCATTTTCCCTATTCAATGGCTAAGCGTTAGATATAACTTATGTTTTTTCTCTGCCTTTGAAAGTAATTGATTTCAATAATTGAACCGGTGACAAACGCCTGAAATTCTGTACATTTTTTTTTTAATTTTTCACTTCTTTTCCTTATAAAAATTCAAATGCTTTCATAAGATTCATGCTGAAGGGGGGTACAAGGGGAAATAGGGGGCGATCAAGTATTCCTATGAGTTCAAGCAGCGACCGTCGCGCTGTCGTCGTTGCCGGCGTTGCCACGGATTTTTTTTTCTACTTTTCAAAAGGGTGGTGGGGCAAATCCGAGCAACGCTCAACGTACGTATCCCATTGTCGTGAAGGGCAGCACTGGAGAAGCACACGTCGTGTTGAAGCTTTCACCACAGGGTGTTGTTACTAGTTTAGCGTCTACCTCGCTTGTGATATTAGACTTTTTTATACTTCAAACTTTGGTGAGTGATTAATATTAAATTGAATCAGTGTTTTTAGTGTGATCATGAGAACGTGAAATTATATTTCCCTTGGGATGGAATCGATTGATTTGGGAAAGTATACTTTTTCCTCATCGCGTCGTACCATCAATATTTCTAAGTTTTTTTTTTTTAACTTCAGGGAAGCAATGTTTGGAAAACTAGAAATTTGATAAAATGCCGTCGTTTCAATCGTGATTCAAATAATTGTCCATATCAATGAAAAACAATTAATATAATAATTCGGAATTTTCACTTGAGTTTTCGCCATTTTGTCCGGGAAAGACCCTGCCGTCGGCCATGTTGGGTGCCCCCGTTGTCGTCAATTCCAGGGGAGTTGCGAAGGAAAGAGGAGAAGTGAAGTAAGCAACTACGGGAGGGGAAATGTGCCGT
Organism: Aleiodes sp. PSUC_FEM 10030003; assembly: GCA_018902275.1. Lineage (NCBI taxonomy): Eukaryota > Metazoa > Arthropoda > Insecta > Hymenoptera > Braconidae > Aleiodes > Aleiodes sp. PSUC_FEM 10030003. The sequence goes on from JABSMS010071764.1 coordinate 11,195, forward strand.
ATACAAAACCGGGGTTTGGGTAACGAGAGGTGCGCGCGCTGTTCCTTCATTCTCACTATTTTTTTTCTACTTTTCTTTGCATTATTCGTTGATACGTGCTCAACAGCATGTAATCCTGTACATGCTCGAATGAGTCCAATTTCCGCAAAAAAAAGATAGCGGGGTGAAAAAACATTTGTCAATAAAAAAAAAAATTCTGTACTTATAAAAGCCCTGATTTTTTTTTCTTTTGCTCTTACTCTCGTGCAATGGAATTGACTCACATGAGATAATAATATAAATAGATTATGCAATCGGGTAACCATCGAGCGTTGAACGCGTTATCACTTGAGCATAGTAGATATATACATTATGTTCTACCACCCCCTTTATGATCGATTCTCATCGCGTTTGCGCATTTAACCACTTGGTCAATTGATTTCTTGGTTTATCGTGCCTCTCCTTCGTCCCTGATAACGTCAAATCATGTTGACCCTTTTAGATTACATGTTTTTCAATTATGATCTAATCTGGACTTGAGACAAAACGTGGTCTCGTCAAAGAAAGTACAGGAAAAAAAAATCTATGTAGTTCATGCGGGGGCACCGGTATTATCCACGTCCCTGGGAAAGCGCCTGGGGCACCTTGAGCTTCGTGGTCCATTCCTGAACATATAGTCGGCACAATTCGTTTTCCATTGGATTTCTTTTTTTTTCCTTCCTTTTATTTTTTTTTCGGGCCAGCCGCGCAGGTTTCATCGCGCAGATCCCGCTCGAAGTTTCCATGGTGCGCATGCGCAGTGCTTGCGCGTCGTCCTCCCGCATCATCCCCACCATTTGATTTTTCGTTACCGTTAGGAGGACACGCACAAAGGAAAAGGCCAGACCATCCGGACGCGCTTGCATCATACAGCCATTTTGGAAGCTTGGGTTGCGTCGTTAGAGCTTTTCACGTCTCGTGTCTCGTGATAAATTAAATATTGTGGTTTATATTTTTACACCTCTGCTGATTTCCACGTTAATCAGTCACGTACGCGGGCTTAATACAAATGCGTTCGTTCACGAGATCACGGTAGCATTGAACATAGAGACTGACCAACGTTTTTTTCTCTTTTTTTTATCTACTCCATTTGGGCCATTATTCACGATAAGCAGAAACGAGGGAAAGAATTGAAAAATGGAGGACGACCAGCAGTTCTGCCTAAGGTGGAACAATCACCAGAGCACGCTCATCCAAAACTTCGACACACTCCTTGAGAGCGGCACGCTGGTTGACTGCACCCTGGCAGCGGAGGGGAAATATCTAAAGGCCCACAAAGTAGTCCTCTCCGCGTGCAGTCCGTACTTTGAGGTAAGTTTATCATTTTTTTATTAAAAAAATTTCATGCCATGCTTACTACAAAAAAAATTAATTCGTAGAATATATCTTATATTAAATGGGTTGATTTGGAATTTGCAATCATATTAATTGGGATGATGGGAAAACGGTTTTTGAAAACGATCCGGGTGGGAAAAGGTGAAAGGAGTAGTTATGGCGTGGCTGTATTCTATTTCTTTGTCTCGTCAGCACGCCAGGAGTTAGATCAATACCAAATAGAGAGAAAGAATGAGAAAGATAGGTAGATGTTGAAACAAGATGGCGGGCGGTAGAGAGTATAGAGGTATAGAATTCATGCCAGGGCGCAGATGAGGAGAAATACGAGGGTACAGGAGAAGGGTGATGAGGGGGACAAACCCAAATCCCCTCTTGGTTTCTCCTGATCAATACAGGGAAAGCAAGATGGCCGGTTTCCAGGGCACCACCACTCGCCCTGGAATAGAATTTAAGCTTGCAAATTCCACACTGAAAGGAGGAGGGGGGGAGAAGGGAAAAGCTTTTGAGTGCTACATGGAATTTTCCACCATTAAAACAAAAAAATGCCGAGAACTAATATTCAACTTTTTTTTCTCAACAGGGCCTTCTCAGCGAGCACTATGACAAACACCCAGTCTTTATTCTCAAAGATGTAAAGTTTAAAGAGCTGAAGGCCATGATGGACTACATGTACAGGGGAGAAGTTAATATATCCCAAGACCAATTGGCAGCTTTATTGAAAGCGGCCGAGTCCTTACAAATTAAGGGCCTCTCAGAAAGTAAGACTGGCGGTACCAACAGCAACACCAAAACAGACTCAAGACAACAAAAAAGTGTAGCACAACCGCCTGTAACGTCGTCAGACATTCCACACGCGTCTTCCGGTCTCACAATTGAGAAGAACAGCAAAGTTCCTAGACAGAGTGCGGCACATGTTTCTGTCGCAGATGTACCAGAAGACTCGGCCAGTCCCCAATTACCCAAAGGCGTATCTTCCAGGTGATTATTAAACCAAATGAAAAAAAGTTAAAACTGATTTTTCTCATTATATAACAACAGATTTTTAATGTACCTTTGCACTTCTTTTTTATTAACAGGGAAGGCTCACAAAGTCCTGTTGCCAGAAAGAGAAAGAGAATGAGAAGAAGAAGTGTTGGAGATGACAATTCAATGGAAAACCACGAGGCGTCAAATTCAAGTGACATACCACAACAAATGGGCGTAGCATCACTAGGCGTAACACCAATTAGTGATGATAAAGCTCATTCTGATCCTGGAGACAGCGTCGGCAAGTCAGCACTCATGACACATCTGACGAAACCTGCCGACGACATGCACCAGGTAAATATCATTAATACCCTCTTTCATTAATTTCCAACGTCTAATAGAAGATGGCTTTTCGTTAGCTTCTTTCTTTCGCTCGTTGGTAGATGAAAATTCCTCCTTCTATCCTGCTGTCTCTGTCTTTTCAATTTCCATGACGTTGCAGTGCGGAAACGGGATGAGACATGAAATTGAATTTTAAAAAAATAATGAATTGCAACTAATCATCGTTGTTTTTACAGATTCCATTGGAAAAGGCTGAACCTACTGATAACCTGATTGAGCCAAAGTCCGAGTACCTGGAGGATCCTGAGGAGAGTGTCGAAGACTTGACACTGGACGATGATATGAATGACCTCAATGAAATGGAACAAGACAACAATAGAGCCGGACCATCATCACACGATCCAAGTCAACATCCTGGTAATTAGAAATTTTTCAATTATATTGAATTTTGATAAAATTCTCCCGGTTAAAGTTTCATACAGAAATATATAACGTTGGCAAATTACACTAAAGCATCTGTGAGATTATTTGTTCACGACTATTTCGAAAAGAACTCTTATTTGATAAAGCAGATAACTCGGGCACATAGTCGGGCAATTGCGGGAAACATTTCTTCAAAATTCCGAATAAACCAAGTCGGTTTATTTTTTCCTTTCTTTTCAACGAACGAAGATGTGACTAATATTCCGGAGACTAGAGTTTGGGTTTCCTCGTTGCAGGTAGGGGGGCGGGAACAGGGTCTCATACGATCGGTGTTACTGGTGATATGAGTGTAAGTAGATGGGAGAATGATGCCAGTGCTGGTGATACAACACAACAGTGGGCGGCGCATTCTTTTGATTTAGAAACAGTACAAACGAGTATATCGCGTCCAGAGATTGATCTGGATCCATTATTGAAATCACTTGCCAATAAACAGGCCAGAAAATACAGTTTAGACGCAGTCAAGATGTCACTCGAGGCAATATTACAGCGAGGAATTACTGCTACCCAAGCATCTGAAATGTATGGCATTAATCGTTCCACTCTACAATTTTATTTAAAAAAATTGAATGTGAGAAGAAGATGGCGACAATCAGCAAAGCCGGTTTTTCATAACTAATAACATTAAATCACTAGAATTGTTCATATTTTCGGTACTTTTAAACGTTCAAACTGTACTGCGGCAATGTATTGAATACCGCTATCATAATAATTATCACCCTCCGAATTCCTTCTTCGAAATACCTTAGCAAACAAGAGAAAATAGTATCTGTTTCAACTAAATGTAATCAGGTTGTTGAAATTGAATATCAGACAGTATTAATCTGTTTTATCTTAGCATAATTTTTTTTATCCTAGCATAATTTTGGAACGTTCTAAGTTCTAGAATTTGGCCTCTATTATTATAAAATGAAGAATTATTCATTTGATGAAAAAAAATAATGAATGGAGATAAATTTGAAGAAAGAATTGTTAAGCACATTTCACTTATGTGTTTAACGTAGATAACGAGTGACTTGCCAACGTTATGTAATCGTAAAAAGCTAAAAAGATCAGAATATGTTGAATAAATGTCTTTCTATTGCACCAAGATTGAAATTGTTGAATTTTCAATTTATTTCTTTCAACAATAATTATTTAGGTTCATTTGCATATCTTTACTTATTGCTTCTTGTTTTCTCTTCTTTTTTTCGTTTCTTCGAAACACCAAGGTCTCGCAGCCTGGCATGTCACGGGAGATCGAAGTAATGCTGGAGGTGTTGTTGGAGCGGTAGCAGGAGCTCCTGGAGCGAATGATGAAGTTTTTCTAGCAGCCCAGGAGGCCGCGCAAGCACATCGCGACTCTCAAGGTAGGCTCATCCTCATCAATTAAAATTTGCCAATGTCCACCGTAACAATAGGCACTTCTTGATCGAAACACTCTTTTAATAATTTTTTGCAAGTTTTCAAAATAGTTGCATTGCAAATCTGCATAGCTTCAATTTTTTCTTCATTTCATATCTGTAAAAGTGCTTGATTAAATGAGTGACTTTATAAATTTCAAAGTCCATCTCGGACAACCAAAAATTCAATATCTACTTCCTGTACTCATCCGTGATTGAGCTCATTTATTAAGTACTTCGGTTAACAAAAAAACTCCGGAAGAAATTAATTAATTTCACTAAATAAGTACCGGATGAAAAAAGTGCCTATTGCGCAGGGGGTATAAGGCTTTTCATAATTTCACTGTCTGGCAATGTGGCACAACCCTGGTCTCGGTACGTTCAAGCGTAACACGGTCTCTGAAAGAGCAATATATCATTAATTTTCGTTTTGTATTTCACGATATATATATGTATATAATACATATATATATTCAACATGATTTTCATTTATTTTCTCCCTAGGGCACGTAGTCAATTTTTTTTTTATTATTATTTACTCCTAATCTTTCTCTTAACATTCTTAAGTTTCTCCATTCAAAATTTTTTGTTCATTATATACCATAACGAACGTGATGAAAGGCTGAGAGGAAATGAACATTCATTCCAATAAATTCAAACTACGAGTATTGAACTCTGAAGTTAATTTAAATCATGGAAAAATTTTCTCGGCCTTTCAACGCGTTACCCCCATCGCCTCTCTCTCCTTATTCAACGACGCAGCTGAACGGAATTCACTAAAGTTACCCGCGGAACGTCCATCTGTTACCATGTGGATAAAAAAAACGCAATAGTTCTACTTGGAAAAAAAGTAGCAGTTTATTTTTCTCGGATACTTGTCAAGAATCGTTTCTTCGGGACGTACGGAAAAAAAGTTGAAGATTAAAACGGTCAGAAATAAAAAGAGACTAATGAACTAGTAGAGAGAGCAGTAAAAACGCAAAGGAAGGAGGGCGAGATTTAGTGGAGACGCTCTCACGAAAAGTTGCTGGCCTTGGGCTCTATGAAATGGCTGAAGAGAGTGTGTTGGAGTTTGATATGCGTGGTTAGGTGTAGGGAGGAGGGAAATTATCTCACATACGTACACAATATTTTTTACTTTATTATTTCAAGATATAAAGAATAGAGAGCTGCGTCTCTTTTTACCGTCTCATAATGAGCTCTGTGAGAGAATAGGTAGAGCGTGAGAAGGATAAGAAATTCATAATACTATACCTCCAATAGAATGCCGGGAATGAGCGAGATAGAAAGCCAATTCTGATGACCTAGATTTGTGTCGGGCCAGGCCGATGAACCTTGTCGATTCTACTGTACAGTTGCGTAATTGTTATTGGCACGAGATATCAGGACGCTCGAATCGCGTATTTGAGGAAAAGATTATGAAAATGAAAAAAAAAAATTACATAACAAAAACGTGATTTAAACTGAGAAAATTTTTAGTTAAGCAGCTGTCTCGGTAATTCGCAAAAATATGAGCCAACCGCATCTGCTGACTACAGCTGTCGGTGGGCAGATGCGGCTGGCCCATGCGAGTGTGCCAATTCGTAAATTTTCGTTTCGCAGATGGCAATGATTTTTTTCAGAACCAAAAAATAGGACGGATTTTTTTTTCAATTTTTCCGTTTCAACCTTTCTTTTCGTTTAACTGTAGACAGAAAGATTGCCCAGCGGGGCGATCCAACGTGGGACGTTAAACTCAAGGTAATTACGGAGAGAGAGGGAACGACCTCTCTGTCAATGCTAGCGTCGATGCCACACTTATACATTTAAATGTACGTGTCATACAGATTACTTGGTACTTGTCGTTTTTTCCTCGTCTGTTAATTCAAAGGAATGATGTACTTTTCCTATGGGAAGTATTTACTTTCCAAGCATTTGTTTCCAGCCGAAGATAATACGCGTTGAGAGAGAGCTTACCAAGTGAATTTTCTCACGGATTTCAATTCGGTTTTCGTGTCGAGACAAATGATTTATTAAAAATCCAGAAAAAAAATTTTCAACGGTTCGTCGCACGCATTGATGGTAATGGTCGTTTTTATTTTTCAATACTGTCAGAGACTTGTTACCTTGAATATAAAAGTTTTCCAATAGATTCGTGAGAACTCGCTGTGCAAGAAGAAAAGTTAATTCACTTGTTTAATCTTCTCAGTGCCCTAAAAGTTTTAACATCGATATTTCAGTTAAATTTTTTTTAATGAAAATTCTTATTTTTTTTTTACATTTTGTCAGAATCATTTCATTCTTATTAAAACCGATGTTGCGCCACGTTGTCTGCAGTGCGTAGACAAGTGAAATATAAATTTACATGTTGTCAACTATGCGACGATGAAAGAGAGGGATGCCTAAGTATTATCGCAAGATGGCGACAAGTGTTTCCCGTCTCGATAAATATTATTAGCCATCGTGCTCGTTCATTGTATCGCTTATAATCCCCAAAAAATTATCCCAGAAAGAAACAAGAAACCACCTCTCGTAGTCGTGTTCGTGTTTTTTCTCCTGTTGGTAGTGAACTTATAATACGTAGTAGAGAAAATAAAAGAAAAAAATTTATAAGAGGCTACTCTTGGATAAAAATCGTGATCCAATCACGATACCTCACATAAATATGTGTTCACATGGAACGGCACGCTTTATTATCACTCATTTATTCTTTTTTTTTCTCAATCAATTTCTCTCAATAGAATATAAAAAACGTACGATCGATCTACTCTTTATAAACAATTACAATATAAGGGTAAACCATAATTTTTCAGGGTTTTTTTTTCAATTTCCATTTTTAGTTTTCCCAATTGCACGCAGGGAAGACAAAACACCTTCACTTAACATCTACACATGCATTCATCATTACTTGTTTTTATTTTCTTCTATCTTCCTTTCAAGCTTCAATTAAAAATTTAAAAAATGCATCCTGAATCATCCCAAGAGTCGATCGCTCGTATGTGAGAACAAATTGAATATAAGATTAATTCATGTGCGTGACGTTACCACAGAGTGTGAATCACATTTATTGCAAAAAAAAATTCAGATATCGATAATATCCACTACGTTGTGCCATTTATTTTTCGTATTCGTCTTGCATGCCACGCTTCCTTCGGTAGTGTAATTTTATATTCTTAACTCATTTTGAGGCGCACGCGTGCAATTTCGACGGAACGAATCATTTTAATTATCATTAATATTAATAAAACAGAACCATAAAAATTTTAAAGCTCTCAATTTCAAAGTTTCGTGAGTTCATAAGCACGCCTGCGCTCAAACATATTTATAAACATATATATATTTTTTTTCACTAACCCACGTGTACATAACTCGCTTCTTTGTTCGTAACGCATATACATCAAATGTTTGATTAACTCGATTCACTTTATTATATACCTATAATATATATGTATAT
>JABSMS010071775.1:0-19144 GCA_018902275.1 Aleiodes sp. PSUC_FEM 10030003
TGACATTGTCATTAAAAATTTGCCGCTTGCCATGGCAACCCTGACCAACTTTGCCGTGGCAGAATGTGCCATGACAGATATCTAGTAGAAAATTTTTCTCAGTCCCAATTATAGAATTTCTTGACTTATTTCATCAATCGATGGATTTCAAAATTCGAACTTAGAAAAATTTTCTGCTGTAAATATGTCATGGCACATTCTGCCATGGCAAAGTTAATCAGGGTAGATTTTGCCATGGCAAGCGGCAAATTTTTAATGACAATGTCATGACAATGTTATGACATTGTCATAACCATTGTCATGGAAATTTTCATACGTGAATAAATGAAAGATGTCCTTCAAATTCAAAAACGACCCAGAACCATCGCGAGTAGTGCCATTCTAACGTAAACCCCGCACTCAGCTTGCCTAAAGTAGGCAGCACGTGGATCATTATCGAATTCCGGGCTTATTTCAAAAACACGTGGCAATGGATGCATAACAACCATTTTTCTCTTAGCCCGAGTCATCAGCTGCGGTGTCACAACAAAATGGCCGCATGCCTCATTGTATTCCTCCTGTGTTGCGAATCTCTCGCGTTGAATCCGCGTCATGTAGAGAACATCGGTGTCGGGCAGTACTTGCTCGAGACTCGAGTATTTTTCCTGGGGAATTCCACGTTCAGCTACGTAAGTGACTACATGATCGGGCATGCCCAAACTCGGTGGACTGACGTATCGCAGGTTGACGTTGTAGAGTGTTAACAATCTGGAGAGAAGAATTTTTCATGAAAAAAATTAATTGTTGAAAGATTTTAGGTTCTGGAGTCTTTGTTTTTGGGGATTATTTCGGAATCTAGGGGAGATAGGGAAATTTTCGGAGTCATTTTTTGTAGAGGTGAAGAATACCTACAAAAAAGATTGCGATGAAAATTTTTCTATCTCGCTTAGATTTTGAGAGGTTTTATAAAATTAATTTCGATGTGAAATTTAATTTTATTCCATCACTTTTTTATTGAATGTCTCAAAAATGAGACGGATTGAGAAATTTATCGTTACCTCTTCATGATAGAAAAAAATAAGTTACAAAGGAGCAATAATTCCTGATTGAGAGGATATTATGATTTTTTTTTAATTTTTAAGAAGTTTTGTTTCTCTATGAAGGAGAGAATAGAAACAGCTTCTTTCAATGGATGTTTTCTGGTAATTCTAGCGCACTTTGAAATTCTATAAATAATATAAATTGAAATAGTTGAAAGTATCTTGGAGCACACCTAACATTTGAAGTACCTCAAAGTATTTCAAAGTTATTTGAAGTGAAGTACTTTTAATTCTTTTGATGTACTTTGTAAGTACTTTGACATCGTGTGATATACTCTCGAAGCAGACTGCAGTTTTTTAAAAGTACTTTCAAGATATTTAAAGTACTTTGGAAGTACTTTGATGTACATTACATCTAAAGTACTTAGAGTAAAATATTGTACTTCAATACGCTCAATAAAATTTTTAAGATTTCTATTTGTTGGAATACTTTCCAGTGCATTTTTCACGAATTCGGAGTACTTTACGGTACTTCTCAGTATAAATTGATGTACTTCAGTTAATTTTTGACACGTCTCAAAATATTTAAGTGCACTTCACGGTACTTTGATGTATTTAATGTTCTCAAAATGCTTCTGAGAAAATGAGAATGCATCAAAGTACCGTGGAGTACTTCAAGGCATTTTAACGTTATTCGAAGCAAAGTTTTTTCAAGTGCTATAATGTTCTTTGTAAGTACTTCGTCCTCTGATCTACTCCCAGAGAATGCTGCAGTCTTCCAAAGTACGTCTAAAGTTCTTTCAAGTACTTTCAAGTAATTCGAAGTCCTTTAAAAGTACGCTAATATACTTAACATTCAAAGTCTTTGAAGTACTATCCTGTAATTCAATGTGCTCAATATAATTGTCGATATTTCTCCGTGTTGTAGTACTTCTTAGTGCACCATTCACTACTTTAAGGTACTTTACAATACTTCTCGGTATACTTCAATATATTTCAGTTTACTTTACCCCTTCCAAAATTTTGAAGTGCCTTTCACGGTACTTTAATCTATTCTAATGTTCTCAAAAGCATTTTGAATTGCTAATTAAAACCAGAAATGACAAACCTTGCAAGTGAATGCACAGTACGTCCATGTTTCAGGTCCCCAACCATTGTGATCGTGAGTCCATTAACCGTGCCAATCTCCTCCCTAATTGTAAAAACGTCCAGCAGCGCCTGAGTAGGATGTTCACCAACGCCATCACCAGCGTTTATCATCGGTTTCCGACAGTTCTGCGCAGCTCTTCCTACAGCACCCGGTTCGGGATGTCTCAGCACCACAGCGTCAGCATAACCCGCCATAACAGCGACAGAATCTTCCAGAGTTTCGCCTTTCTTGACCGACGAAGTTGTACCGTCCATGTGTATCACCCTACCACCAAGTCTCTGCATCGCGGCAGAAAAGCTGCATGATGTTCTCGTGCTGGCTTCGTAGAATATCGACGCCATTACCTTACCGCGGAGGACGTGATCAAGTGGACGTTCCTTGAGGACATCTAGGCGAAGAGTTTGCGCTGTATTGAAGATATCATTGAGTTGCTCTTTGCTGAACATGTCTGCTGTCAAGATGTGTTGTCCAACGAGTCCATGTGTTGATGCTAAGTGCCTGACTGGTGTTATCGATGGCGCCAAATAATTCTGATCGGACTTGTGTCTTCCAAGGAGCGGTGAAACCGGTCTCTGCGCCAATTTTCCCAAATTCGACTCAATCTCCGGACCAAAGTGAACGCCGCTCTTCACCGTTTGCAGAAGCTGAGGATAACTATCAATTATCTCATCAGCTGCCTCGTAATTCGGCGAAAGTACTTTATCAAGCGCTGAACTCGGCCGACTTGGTACATCAATCGTCGGCGGATGAATTATCGGTTGGATCTTCTGACTCCTCTGGATCTCGCGGATATCCTGGCCGAAACCAGGGGGAACAAGTACCTGGCCCTCGACGTAGGCTACTTCACCGCGAAGTACAACACGGTGGATGGAACCATGTATTTTCATTCCAGCGAATGGCGTCCACTTGGATTTTGTGAAGGGTAAAGCACTTGGTATCGTCCATTCCTCATCGAGATCAACCTCGACGTAGGTATTTGGCTGGGATGGAATGTTGAATATGCGCTTTGGATTTCTGTAGAATTTGTCAATTACGTCCTGAAATTATCGAGAGAACATTAGAGATTCCTGGTTTTCCCAGAGATTTTTTATTGATTGTGAGAGAAAATAGGCAATGTTCTTTTAAACGGTTTTTTCGTGTGAATTTTTATATTTTAGGGACATCACTTTCAAGGTCTATATGTCAGTTACGAACACGTTCGTTAATTAATTTTCAAAGAGCGAAGGAGGAGAAGACCAACGATACATGAGAATTTCAACTTCTCTGTTTCCCAGTTTTATTGAAATTCATATTATCGCGGAAAGATGAAAATTTGAATGATTTCGAATAAAATATCAATGAAATGTTAATCATATATATCATCGCCTTAGAATCAGAAGGGCGTAAGTGCCATTTTTTCTTGCTAAATAGTGAAAGAGCGTAAGTTAGTATTTTTATGAAAAACTGAATGTAGATTCAAATTTTGTAGATTTTTAAAAAAATGGCACTTACGCCCTTTTGACTCCAGGGCAACGATATCTTAGCGCTTCGTGAAGTAATCTAGTCTGATGTTATGTACTTCCCAATATTTTAATGAATCTCAATGTATTTTGGTGAATTCTGATTCAAAGTACTTAAAGTACTTTAATGGACCGAAAGTACTTTACTGTAAATAAAGTACTTTATTGTAAATAAATTATTCCGACGTTCGCGAAGTACTTTAATGCACTTAAAGCAATTTAATACACTCAAAGTACTTTAATGTACTCAATATAATAATATAATTCTCAATATTTCAATGACTTAAAATTGTTTCATGCATTTTTTTTACTATTCCAGGATATACAATAGTATTTTCTGTCTTCTTGAGTACTTCGGAAGTACTTTGGAGTCCTTCCGAAGTACTTTGGAGTCCTTCCGAAGTACTTTGTATCAGTTTTGAAAAGCTTTGGTGTACTTTCGAAATATGTTGGAGTACTTTAGAAGTACTTTATGTGATTGCAAATTTTTTAATGTACTCATGGGTCAATGCACTGCAAATGAAATCTGCGGTACTTCCGCGTATATTGTAGTGCTTTTCAATGTAATGTGAAATAAAATTAATAATTTAATAAAAATATATCATCACGGGGGAATCACTCTAAACTTGAGTGATTGTTTATCGATTTACTCGCATCATCGCTCAATAATGTACTTGTCTCAACAAATCGCGATAAATTCCCATACCCGCAGTCTCTATAATCTTTTTTTTTCAATTTTATCATTTAAAGCAGAAAAAACTTCAATTTTTTCATCTTTCCCCCCTCGAATGAATCTACTGCAAAAGAATTTGTAGCGACCATCATTTCGTTTCAACGTTCAAGATTAAATCGGGATTAGCACGATTAAGCTTCGTAAATTGTGTGTTACGATAAGAAAAATTAAAAAAATCCTTTCTAACATAAATCAAGTGTCTAAGGATCGCGAAAAGTTTATTATCAAATCACCTCTATCGTGAGTTTTCCCTCATGTACAGCATTTAAAAGAAGCGGAAGAATCGTCTCGAGACCAGGAAAACCAGGTGGTGCTCTCTCGCTATCTTTCTCCTCGACTGTGTGAGGTGCTGAAGTATTTGGAGAAATAAAAAATTGAAAAAATTCATTACATCAGACGCACTCGAGTGAAAGAATTTTTATAGATAAAATTTTTCTTCTCACTCACCGTGATCCGTTGCGAAGCAATCGATGATATCGATATTATCCCACAGCGCTTGTTGGTCCTCCGGAGTTCCTAAAATCGGTCGAACTTCACCTCTCGCCGCGCCGATTCTCACCAAATCGTTTTGCGTTAAGAATAGATGATGCGGACTAACTTCACATGTTACATTCAATCCGCTCTCTTTGGCCGCTTTTATGATCTGGATCTCTTCCTTCCTCGCGACATGACAAACGTGGACTGGGCGACTGTAGCGGCTAGCCAGCACCAATACAGTTGCAGTTATGTGGCCCTCAGCGTGAACGCAGAGTGGATATTTTTTTGGCCAATTCTCGAAATGCTGGGGAAGGGAATACAATTTTTTTAGCGTTTTTTTAGCGAAATTGAAGTCGAAGAATTGTCTGTAATTTATTTTGAGGATATCTTGTGAATTATGAGGTTTGGAAGAATTTATCAAGAAACCTTTTTTGTGGAGAATTTCATGGGCTATAAAAAACGTCTCTTGAGTATTTTCGCTAAATTCTCTCAGTTCGGAGATATCCGCGAAAAAAGGTCGAGCGATTTTTTAAATCGGCTTATTTTACGAGTTTTCAAGTTGGACCCTCATTCCGATGAAGTTGATTCGAATTTCATGACAATTTTTTTCAGCATTCTCGAATAGATTTGCAATACTACCATAAAGTTTCGGGTGAATTGCCTCAGAGAATTCTTCAAAATTAATTTTTCCAAATTGCATTCATATGTATAGTTTTTATGTAGAGTTGTACAAATTCTAAAAGAATGAATAAACAAAGACCAAAAGCTACTAATGAACTTCATTCTCCCACTAGTTTTGATGAACTAGTATTTCTCCTTTTATTCATTCAAGAGTAACACAGGAAGCCGTTTATTTCTCAAATTTTCGGCGGAAAGTAATTGACATCATCGAAAATAAAAGCACACAAAATATAAAAAATGTGTAGAATTTTCAATAATTTTGAACAAAAAATTCGTTTGAAAATTTGAAAAATCAACGACTCTATTACCTATTGATTAATCGAGTGAACGTTATCTGAGACGGTAAAGTCTATTGTTTTGTTTCAATTATCCGTAATTTTGCGCAAGTCATTGATAATTGCGCGGAGGCATTTTTATTGTACTATTTAAATGAAAATTTTCCGGTTACCTTCACCCAGTCACTGACGTCTGTTAAACGAAGTGTTGTGAATGTCTCGTTTAAATACATTTTCAATCCAGCTGCCATCGGCGCTAGTTCGGCACTCGTGGTTGGATTTGTTGAGGATGCACCGAGGTAGAGAGCGTAGTCGCATCTCGCACCGGCTGCTGCACACTGGAAACCAAATTTTATTGTTGAATGATGAGATTTTTTTTGGTAAATTAATTCCGTGTTGTTTATTTCGAAGTTATCTCCGGAAATATTGAGTTTAGGGGATTTTAGCAAGAGGCACTTTTTTTAGAGAATTAAGTTTTCTACAAAAAAGATATCCTGGTAATTTTTTGTAAGTACACGCGTTTCAGAATTATTCTCGAAATAAGGTCGATCCATTTTTTTGATTTTTTCAAATAAACTAAAATAATTTTTTTGCACACTTTATGATATCAATAATAACATATAAAAAGTTTAAAATGATTGGCTGTGATCTTCTTTTAACAGGAAATTCCCGAAAAAACATTAAAAAGACGGAACACGAGAATACATACATTCAATATTATGCATTCATGCAATAAATATCAAATATCAAAATAATATAAATTATTGCATTATCTTTAAAAAGAAAATTATTTAGACTACCTCTTTGGCAACAGAGAATGATTGATGATCAATAACCGCTGGGTTTGTGTTTGGCATTGCGAGAATCATAGTAACGCCACCGGCGAGTGCCGCTGCTGTGCACGATGCAAAGTCTTCTTTGTGAGTGGCGCCAGGATCACGTGTATGAACGTGGACATCAATGAATCCAGGAAGTCTCAGCATTCTTCGGGAAGACATGCAGTCTGTGTGTGTTTTCATTCGTGGGGCACGACCACCCAGTCTGTTTATCGCCTGAAACAATAAATTTCCATGAATAATCATAAAATTAAGTGCTAGTTGAATGTAATAATCAATTTCCACGTATTACGCAGTGATTACGAGTTTACAACGTGTCGTACCGACTCGAATGAATGAGCGACTGAAAAAAACGTCTCGTTACGTCATTCAAGCGTGGGGGAGAGATGCAAAACCATCGTGTAACGTTTACTTCGGCAATGCAAGCATTGAAACGAAGAATTTAAGCGGAAAATAATGTTTTTCCGCGGTTAATTGGACTTTGAGATGGGTTTTTTGAAGATATCTTGGAATGTAAGGGAGATGGAGAAATTATTGTAGAGAATTATTTTAGAATGCTAAATTAAAGATTCTAAAAAAATATTGTTTAAATATGCCATTTTTCCCGGAGTAAACCCATGTCCTCCCTTAAAGAAAAGACAACGTTGCTGAAGTTCTTGGATATCCTTAAATTGATTCATTTCCTCGTCACATACTTCCTCAAATATCTCAAGAACCATCAACTCTACGAAAATTCATCAGGAGACCTTTTTTGTAGAGAATTAAATTTCCTACAAAAAAGTTCTCCACCTAAATTTTCATAAATACGTTCCTTCCACAGAAAATCACGAATTATTGCAGAAACAAACAATCTCGAGTTTCCATATATCAAATAAATTAAAACTTACGTCGACCAATAATTTAGCGCATTTTACATCAGTCACCAGTGGTACCGAGTAATCAACAGCGAGTCTCCTCGTACGATAGCCATGAGTCATGAAATTCGATACTCTCCTTGCCCCGCCATTTCTCATCGGTAAATTAATAACCAAATCAAAATGTTTTTTTGATAGGAAATCGGCCAAATGACGCAGCTCACTCGGACTTGAGTCCTCGTTAACGTCGATATTTTCGAAGGTCCACTGAACTGGTTCAACCTGATGGAATGAAAAAAGATAACGAATTAAATCAGATTGATGATTATAATAACATAAAACGAGCATTTATTGATGATTAAATATCTGAGCATTATCAACAAACGAGATCAATGAGCGATCGTTTCGTTCGGAGATTCTCGTAATTTCGTCAGTTTAATTGGAAAGATTGGAAGATTTCCGATGAAAAGTGCTGCAATTGAATTAATTTTAGCTCAATCGTTCATTGGTTAAAGATCATTCAAAAACATTTTACAGTGTGAGAAATCTATTACTCAAAATTTAATCGAAAAATATTAAAATATTTGGAAAAATTCAGGAAACTTGAAATTTGATCAAAATTAGTTTGAAAATGCAATTGATGTTAAAATATTCAAATAAATTTTGCAAATTAGTAAAATATTCGGCAAATTCTCATTGAATTATGATTTTTTTTATACATTTGAAACGAATTTTTTAGTGAATCGATGAAATTTCAGGCAATTTATGAGAATTCAAGGCCGTGATGCGTTGAATTTTCGATTAACAGAAGATTCAAGTTGTTGAATCATTTAATTTTTCATGAATATTTGAACATTTCTTAAATTTCCATAGAATGGAAAGAAATGTTTTTCAAATAAAGAAATTAAAATATTTATTTTTAATCAATAATTTCAATGCTTATTGATTCATAAAAATCATATTCATGAATTTTCCGTGAAAAATGAAATTTTCAATTTTCTTTCAACAGTTTAGTAATATCTCCGGATCTATGATCAATACATAAATTTTGGTAGAGACCTTTTTTGTAGAGGAAATCAAGAGCTATAGAAAAGATTCCCACTAAAATTCTCTCATCTCCATTGTTTTTCGAGATATTCACCAAAAACCGATTTAAAACAAAAAAACACTAAAATGAAATTGATGGATCTCCGAAATTAGGACAATTCCATCCATAAGTCCAGAAAATTTGAGCTGAAAATCGCTATAAAAAAGTCTTTCTCAGCCGAGTATTTCCCGAGTTATCCAAATGTCAAATAAATCACCTCATTTCATTTTTTTCGATTATCTCGATAACAATTCATCCAAAATCAATTGCCCTATACCATTTCCCAGTCAAAATTTTCCTGTCTCTTCAATGGAACAATCGAACTAAAAAAATTCCACGAGCAAGTCAATTCCAAAGAAATGTAACTCTCAAAAAATTTATCTAAACCATAATTTAATCCATTTCCTGTATTATATCCTCTTTTCCTTGCATTATTTTCAACTTTATCAAAACGGAATTGCTGAAGGTGTTCTTCCACGAATTTTTCACGAGTTTAATATTTTCATTTTTTTTTTTTCATTTATTATCAATCAATAACTGATAATGAATTGACCAATGAAAATAAACGTAAGTTGTTACGATAACGTGATAGATATTTTATCATTTCAGTCATCCACTAGGAATAAGTTAGTAACGAACATTTCGCGCTTCAAATTCACGAGTTTAATTAATTAATCAATTAATTAATTAATGTTTATATTTGTGATAAAATTAAATCTCTCATGAATAACTCGAGTTCATTGATCGGAAAAATTTAATCGACAATGAAAATTATTAATTGTTCTCTCTGACGATTGATTAATTAAATATTAATCAGTGAATGAATTAAAAAATAATTGTTTAATCATAAATGCCAGAGAAATTTGGTAATTTATTTAAATCAGAAATGGGTAATACACGATCGAAGCATAAGCATGATAAAAATTCCAAGGATTTACGGAGAAATAATTCAACAACATCGAGTGATGAAGAATTTTTTACAATTGTCAATAAAGAATGGGCAGATGATCAGGAATTAAAATTAATGAAAAAATTAATTCAGAGTAATTCTGATTTATTTGTGCTAAATAATCTCATGATGGCAGTTCAATTCTTCGAGAATTACGACGAGTAAGCTACTTTGTACGTGTTTTAATTAAGTTTAAGTGTAATTTGTGTGGTGATTTAATAGAAAAAAAATGATTTACTTGTTCTTTGATCTTTGGAATTGGTGATGTAATCGAGGAATTTTTCTCGTCGCGGTTATTTCGGGAATATCGTCGATAGTATTGGGTTTAAGAGACGGGTTTCCTCTGAAACCAATAGCTTTGGAGATATTTATGATGAAGTGGAGATTTTAATTTTTTGAATTGTCCGAATTTTATAAAATTGAATGAATACATTCTTTTGCGAATAACTCTGAAATTATTAGGTTTAGGAGATTTTTGCAACATACACTTTTTGTAGAGAATTAAATTGTCTACAAAAAAGGTCTCCTCATAGTTTTTCGTAAGTGCACTCGTTCCGGAAATATTCGCGAAATAAAGTAGATCAAATTTTTTGGATTTCCTGAATTAAATAAATCGGATTGAACGGGTTTTTTCTTTTGGATTTTCAAGATCTTTGGAACCGTTGTATGTAGAAGACTCATCAAGAGACTTTTTTTGTAGAAAATTTCGTAATCTACACGAAAGATTTCTTCATATTTTCCGCTAAAACCAATAATTTCGAAGATATTCACGAAATAGAGGAAATTGAATTTTTCGCATTGACCGAATTGAATAAAGTTGACTGAACACATTCTTTCGCGAATAACTCTGAAACTATTGGGTTTAGGAGAATTTATCAAGAAACCTTTTTTGTAGATCATAAAATTCTCTATGAAAAAGTCCTTTCATGATTTTCCCTAAACCGAATAATTTTGGAGATATTCGCAAAATAATTAGATTAAATTTCTTGAATTATCAGGAAACAAAAAATCATGTAACGTGTTCTTCAGTCCTGAGCGACATTTATATGATAGAATGAAATAAATGATTCACTTGTTGATCTTTGGAATCAGTGATGTAATCGATGGCC
Organism: Aleiodes sp. PSUC_FEM 10030003; assembly: GCA_018902275.1. Classification (NCBI taxonomy): domain Eukaryota; kingdom Metazoa; phylum Arthropoda; class Insecta; order Hymenoptera; family Braconidae; genus Aleiodes; species Aleiodes sp. PSUC_FEM 10030003. The sequence goes on from JABSMS010071775.1 coordinate 10,670, forward strand.
CTTCTGATATAATTTTTTTCCCGTTAATAATTCAGTAGAGAGGGGGAAAATTGATAAGTCAAGTTCAGTTCTGATTAGTTTTATTCGGCAATTTAGAAAATTCCCGTTTTTGTAGAGGAAAGTCAGAGCTACAAAAAAGGGAATGACGAAAATTTCACAATTTCGCTTACCTTCCGAGGTAGCGTGCAAAAACTGAGTTTGACATGTATTTATAATTAGAGAACTATGAATTTTGATCAATATCGCAAAAAATAATGAAGATAATTTTTTTTTCATAAGAACTTTTTTTCTATCTGGATTTTCTCACAAAAAAAGTCCCTGCAGGAATTCTTCTATCTCTGATGAATACTAAGATATTAAAAAAAAACTCTCAAATAAAATTGAATTATTTTGTCGCCTCCTTAATTCTCAAAATCGATTCTAAAAACATGTTATTCATTGCCCCAGGGAAATCACAAAAATCCATCAGACGTCAGAGTCAGAAAGAGAAGCAGAGATCAATGCACGACTGCCGCCGCAAAAGCACAGCCTCGTACCGGATGTGATTCAAGAGCAAGTAGCAAAGAGAGTTGATTTCATTTACACAAGACCGAGTTTGATACCTTCGATTGAGCCACTTCAACCGATTAGAATTTACATTGTATTCGACAATATTGAAGTCACTGAGCAGAGCTATGCATCACCGTACAGCAGCGTCAATGAGACCGTGACTTACAGCATGCAATTGAAGAATAGTAAACATAAAGGTAACAAACTTTGATTTCAAATAATTAATGGTTTCAAACGATTTTCTTTTCTCTCTAGACGAAAGAAATATTATTCGTCACTTGCGTAAGAAAAGTTGTATTTTAAGCATTTGTAACGAAAATTATTATTTTCCCCAGGCTACGCCCTTCTCCAGCGTCTCGAAGTGAACCCCTCCAAGAAGAAGGCAGATTCCACACGAGACGAGGCGTTTTACAGCGACAGCGAGAGTATATACGGCACCACCAAAGTCTCCGGTACAATAACCCCCGATAAGCAATCATCCACGAGCATCAATTCCCCACAAATCGACCAAAACTCCGCCTACGTCCGTGAGAATCCGTACGATGATCAAACCGATAAGAAGAAACCTTCCGCCACAACACCTCCGAAAAATCAGTCCAAACTGCGTCAGTCATCGAGCAGTCCAGCAGGTAGTACAAGCTCTGGTTACCGATCAGGTATCTACACAATAGACAGTGACAGTGACAGTTACACACCAACAGGAACATCTTACAAGAACCTCGAGAATGACCCTGAAATCCCGAAGAACTGCTTCACATACACGACTGAGGACAAGATTCACGGAGTTCCGAAAATGCGCAAGCAGAAGCTGAACCAAAAGGACCGATTGATAAAGGGCGTTATGCACAGCAGAGTCTACGAAGTTTGGTACCTGAACAGCTACAAGTTCATGGATTCATTTTCCCAGCTGTTCGCCAACAAATTGGCCGAACAGATGGGTTTCGATCCAGAGATAAGCAACGTACAGGGTTCTGTGATTTATCGCGACAGATTGGAGGTTCTAGATTCCTCAAATTTTCTGAAAGACGAGCAATTCGCCATTGTGCCTTGTGTCTGGTCATCGTGGCCGGAAGCTGCGCAGGAATGGTTGGAGAGGGCGCGCGGTGATTGGCCGGATTACGAGGTTATCGAGAAAATCAGAGAAATCGGCTGTCATTTGATACCTGAAGGCTTCTCTATGGAGAAGTCGAACAATGATTTGATGAATCTCGAGTGGGAAATCGTTTTTCCGGCAGCGGAAAAGTATCTGGAGGGCTGTTTGAGCCATGCGCAGGCGCAAATTTATGTAATGGCGCTTGTTATGCAGAAAACGTTCTTCCGGCCGATTGAAGCAGGGATTGGGCTCAATGGCGGACACATTAGGAATCAACTGTTCTGGCTGATCGAGGACGACGATAGACCGACGAAGTGGTCCACTGGGAGGACAGGCGAATGTTTGCTGAAGCTACTGAACTCTCTTTATAGAGCCATCAGTCAGGATGTGCCGATGCTACCGGACTACTTTGTTAGGGAGAAGAATCTGTTTCAGGGGAAGATCTATCTGCTGAGAACGCAGAAGCAGCTGAAGAGGATAATTGAGAACCCGGTGATGTATCTACTTCACGCGATGCAGAACATCAGACATAGTAAAGCGTTCTTTCCGAAACTGGACTACTCGAAGCTGTTGAGGATTCTCACGGATGATGTGCTGACGCTTATCAATCCACACTTGGTTCCGGATAAGAGCAGGACAGTGGGGAAGGGGATGGGCAATGGGGAGTATGAACAGACTACGGGATTTTGGGATACTGCGAAGCAGAAAAAGGAGAGGACGCAGATTTATGCGAAGAAACCAGTTACGAAGAAGAGCCTTATCAGTGCACAGACGTCTTCTGAACAAGTCGTGGAAATTACGGTAGGTTGAGAAATCGTGTGGGGAATGTTTTGGAAATTTTGCAATAACCAACACAGTTTTAAAGGGAATAGAAGCGGTTACTAATCAAGTAGGGTGATTGATTGAGAAAAGTATGTGTTGTGTGTCTTGATGAAAGGAAGATGGATTGATAAGTGACGGCTGGGATAATAAAGAATGTATGAGGGAGGGGCTAAAGCAAATTCCGTAATAATATCTTAGTATTGGGCATAAGGGAACACGTTAAGAGAGATCTTTTGTAGAGAATTTCATGGCCTACAAAAAAGTATTTTGGAATTCTCCGCTGAAACTCACGGTTTTGGGGATATTTACGAAGTAATAGAGATTATTTTAATTTTGTTGGTAAATTGAATAGGTACATTGTGTTGTGAAGATCTTGGACACTATTAGGTTTAGAAGAATTTATCACGAAACCTATTTTGTAAATCATCTTTCGGCACGTTCTTCTAAACCCGCCTGTTCCACAAGTATCCTCAAGGCAAACAGACCGACAGAATTAAATCAATAAATTAACAAAAATTAATATTTTCTCAGGTTCGATCTGCGGAATTGGAGCCACGGAGACTCTGCCTCCTCCTCGACCTCTTCATCAACCATTTCATAAAAATCATCGAGTTCTTCCACAAGTATCGAGCAATGGCCCAGAAGATGGTTTACATCGAACACGCAGAGAGACTCTCTGTTCTTTTATTACAGAATTCAACTGATCGCGATGCAGCGAGGAAATACTTAGAAAAATTGCAGTCACTGAGAAAGCACGCAGTGAGCCTGAGACTGCAGAACGATCCACCAGAGACACCGATAAGAAACAGTGATAGGCCAATTTTTAGCGCATCACTAAATGATCGTTACAATTCATCACTTGAATCTCAATCAATTTTACGTACACCAACAACTAGTGAGTCATTTGATTACAGTGGTGTTAAGCTTGATCAGTCAGTTGCGCGTAAACAGGTAACAATGGCAGTTGTTCATGAAATTGATTCTGAATCCGATAGCAATGAATTTAAAAAATCGCAGAACGATAAGAAGACTAAGAAGAATGGAATTATTGCCTTAGATAGTCAGGAAGAATCGTTTCCATCTGAAGATACTTATATTTGATTGACGAATAGAATTGGAATGATGATTTATGAATGTTATAAATAATTTGTATATAAATTATCAAATTATGTTAATAAATTTTCAATTATTTAAAAATTCGAGATTCAGAAGTTATTGCTAACGTTTTTTTTTAATATTTTGGAAGCGATGGTGGATAATTGATGAATTTCGTTAAACCTGATGGTAGAGTTATCAATAATATATTTGACAAAAAAAATTGGGGACGTTCTTTTGTGAATATCTTTAGAGTAAGTGAATTCTAAATGGATAACTCCCATAAATTCCATTCGATATCTCGAAAAATGGAGAAGTTTTCATAGAAACCTCTCCTTCCAAAAATATTCACACAATAAAAAATGGATTTCTCTCTAATTCATGTAGATTCTTTTGCGAATATCTCTGAAATTATTGACTTCAAGAGAATCTATCAAGAGATCTTCTTTGTGGGCAATCGAATTTCCAACGAAAAAAGCATTGAAAATTTTACCTAAAACTCTTCATTTGGACGTTATTTTCGAAACCCAATCCCAGCCAAAATCTTACCTCTACTCCATGCTCCGTATAAAAATCAGCAGTTCCCATACTGGCATAAAGCTTGTATCCCATTTTGTGCAGGCTACTAATGGACGACAACAGTTCCATTTTGTGCTGAAACAAAAATCTTAATTATAACACCACTCTTATCTAGCAATCACATAAAATGTAAAAAAACCTCACCTTGAAGCTTCCAATAGATAGTAGAATTCCTTTCTGCGGAATATAAAATCCGGTGCTCATCATGCCTTTAAGATAAGCCTCATATCGATTATCCCCGAAGCACGCCACTTCCCCTGTCGACGCCATTTCCACTCCAAGCGTGACATCAGCTCCCGCAAGTCGTGAAAAAGAGAACTGCGGTACTTTAACTCCAACTTTACCGCAACCTGCTAGGACATCAACCGGATCAACAGTTTCTCCGACAATCAGTCGCGTCGCCATTGCAACAAAGTCATGATCAAGCGTCTTCGAGACGAACGGGAACGACCTTGAAACTCTGACATTGCACTCGATGACCTTGAGCTCGTTGTCCTTCGCGATTAACTGCATGTTGAATGGTCCAGTAACTTCCAACGAAGCGGCAATGGCCTTGGAGATGACTTTAATTTTCGCCAGTGTCTCCGGGTTGATGTCCTGCGGCGGCGTCACCAGCGTAGCATCTCCAGAATGGACGCCAGCATTTTCTACGTGTTCAGAGACAGCCATGCACAGTATGACGCCATCATAAGCAACGGCGTCAACGTCGATCTCCTTCGCTTCAAGTATGAACTTTGATATGACGACCGGATGCTCCTTGCTGACATCACTCGCGTTTTTCAGGTACGACTCGAGATCTTGGTTAGAATGAGCGACATTCATCGCTGCGCCGCTGAGCACGTAAGACGGTCGAACTAAACAGGGATAGCCAACTTCTTCGCAGAACTCGACGGCTGACTGCAAATTGGTCAGCTCCTTCCATCGAGGTTGGGAGATTCCGATTCTGTCCAGCATTCGCGAGAACTTGAAGCGATTTTCAGCACCGTCGACGGATTCTGGTGACGTGCCGAGGATTCTCGCCTGCTGACGGTGAAGATCCATAGCGATGTTGTTCGGGAGCTGTCCGCCCATCGAAAGAATTACCCCCTCGGGATTTTCGTGCTCGTAGATGTCCATAACGACTTCGAACGAGATCTCCTCGAAGTACAGACGATCAGACATGTCGTAATCCGTGCTGACTGTTTCAGGATTGTAGTTGATCATGATCGTCTTCTTGCCCAGATTGCGGAGTTCACGCAAACAACTGACTGCGCACCAGTCGAACTCGACGGAAGATCCGATTCGATAAACTCCAGAGCCAATTACCATTGTGTAACCACCAGGGAAATCGACGTCGTGGGTGGATCCGTTATAGGTTACGTACAGGTAATTTGTCGTCGCCGGCCACTCTGCGGCCACTGTATCGATCTGTTTGACGAACGGCCAGATATTACTCTCTCTTCGTTGCTTCCTAACCGCCAATTCAGTGCTCTTAACAGCGATGGCTATCTGTTTATCGGAGAAACCGATTTTCTTAGCTCCGAGGAGAATAGAGTGCGACAGCTTCTCCGGCGCTAGACTCTCCAAAAGTTGGTAATAAGTTATGATGTTTTTCATCTTTTGCAAGAACCACTTATCGATCTTCGTCAATTCGTACAAACGATCGATAGTGTAGCCCGCTTTCATTGACGCCGCGAGAACGAACATCCTCTTGTCGGTTGGCTTCTCCAATTCCTCGTCATTGATCTCCTTCAAATTCGGATCGAATCCAGTCACGTTCTCGTCCACCATTCTCAACGCTTTTTGGAAAGCCTCCTCAAATTTTCTTCCAATCGCCATGACCTCTCCAACGCTCTTCATGGAGGAGCCAATCTTTGTGCTCACCCGCTGGAATTTGCTCAAATCCCATCGCGGGATTTTCACGACGCAGTAATCCAAACTCGGCTCGAAACACGCTGTCGTTTTACCGGTTACGGAATTGTGGATCTTCGGCAATTCGATACCGAGCGCTAACTTTGCGGCGACGTAGGCCAATGGATAACCCGTTGCTTTACTAGCTAGCGCCGAACTCCTCGACAGTCTCGCGTTGACTTCGATGATGTAATGCTCCTCCGAATGCGGATTCAGAGCGTACTGAATATTGCACTCGCCGACGATTCCGAAGTGTCGGATGACCTTGATAGCTACTGTTCTCAGCATATTGTACTCTCTGTTGGACAGTGTCTGACTCGGCGCGACAACGATCGATTCTCCAGTATGGATCCCAAGCGGATCAACATTCTCCATGTTGCAGACCGTTATACAGTTGTCGAAAGCGTCTCTAACGACTTCGTACTCCACTTCCTTCCAACCTTTCAAAGACTTGTCGATGATTAGCTGACTGGAATGGGCCAATGCCTGTTGTGCAAGGATTTTTAACTCGTCCTGTGTATTCGCGAAACCAGAGCCAAGACCGCCGAGTGAGAACGCCGCTCTCGCCATCACTGGGTAGCCCAACTTCTCTGCGGCTTCGAGAGCTTCTTGGATCGAGTAAACAGCGGCACTCGGAGCTACTTTCTCCCCAATTCTCGTGATGTGATCGGAGAAGATTTTGCGATCCTCGGTTTCGATGATCGATTTGATCGGTGTTCCAAGGATCTTAACGCTGTACTTATCGAAGATCCCAGATCTCTCGAGCTCCACACCGCAGTTAAGCGCCGTTTGTCCGCCGAAAGTCAGAAGAACACCGTCTGGCCGCTCTGATCTTATCACTTGTTCAACGTATTCAGGAATTATTGGGAGGAAGTAAACTTTGTCAGCCATTCCCTTCGACGTTTGCACTGTCGCAATGTTTGGATTGATGAGGACGGTCTGAATGTGCTCCTCTTTCAAAGCTTTTATCGCTTGCGATCCGGAATAGTCGAACTCACCGGCTTGACCTATGCTCAAGCCACCCGAACCGAGGATCAGAACCTTCTTCGGTCGCTTAAAGGCATCAAGATCGACTGGAATGTATTGCAGCTTCTTCGTTATTCTCTCCTTTATGTTGACGGGAATCTTTTGCAGCGAGAGTCTCGCGGATTCGAGGAAAACGTCGAAGAGACACTCGAGATCCTCGGGACCTGCCGTGTGCTCTGGGTGGAATTGAACCGAAAAATAAGGAAGGTTCTTGTGAACGATTCCTTCATTGCTACTGTCGTTCGCGTTAGTGAATAGATCCTCCCAATTTTCCGGTAATTGCGCAGCGTCAATTGCGAATCCGTGGTTCTGCGAGGTCATGTAACAGCGACCCGTTGATTTGTGAATGGCTGGCTGGTTGTGACCGCGGTTGCCGTACGACATTTTGTAGCTCTTGCAACCGGCTGCTAGAGAAAGGAGCTGGTGGCCCATGCAAATACCGAATATCGGGATCTTTTTGTCGGCTTTGAGAATCTTACGAATGTTCTCGACGATTATTTGGCACATGCTGGGATCACCAGGACCGTTGCTCAGGAATAAACCGTCGTATTGGAGCTTCGTGAGGTCGTGGTTCCAGGGGACGACTTCCACGCAAGCTCCGCGGTTCAGGAAACACCGGATTTGGTTGTATTTGAGGCCACAATCCACCATGCATATTCGGGGGCTTCCTTTTGGGTTGTATGTGATTGGTGATGTCTGGAAAGATTAATTTTTTGATTATTAAAATTTTTTGGAAGGATTTTTCTGAGAATATTTCGAAAATCGATGGTTTCGGGGGAATTGAGTAGGGAAACTCTTTTGTACGTTGTTAAATTAAAAAAAAAAACGTCTTGACTTTTTCCCCTGGAGCTGCTCATTTCAAAGGTAATTACAAATTGATGTGAATGAGGTCTCTCTGAATTATCTTTGAATTGAATGACTAGAATTGACTATGAATAAATTTTTTTAAATAGCTTAGAAATTATTGGATTTATAGAGCAATTCATTAAAACTTTTTGTAGGTCTTAACATTTCTTATTAAGAGTCTTGACATTTTTCCCTAATTTTGGTATTTTTTCTTCTTTCAATAATTTAGTCAAGACTTCACGTCTAAAGATCTCTCATTATTGACGAAATAGTGAAAAATATTTTATGAATTATCCCAAAGGGACTCAATGAATCAAATTAACATCTACTTCCTTCTGTTAATATCTCAGAAAGTTTTTGATTCAAAAAAATTTATCAAGTAATCAATTTGGTAGATATTTGAATTCTCCACAAAAAGAGGTCTCTTCACATTTTTCTCTCAATCCTATTTACCTTGAAGGTTTTTACAAAACATCGTTAGATTCATTAGAATGGATCAAGAGATCTTTTTCTTTGTAGATATATAAATCCTCATGAAAATCAAAATAAATTTTCATTCTATTAAAATTATTAAA
>JABSMS010071785.1:0-19141 GCA_018902275.1 Aleiodes sp. PSUC_FEM 10030003
TAGTAAACACGAGTGTAGTGAAGTCTGAACGTGCTCGTGAGCTTTTTATACCCAACTCCAATGTAATAAACTGAAATCTCATTATTTTTCCCATTGTGTTGAGAACGATAAGAGAACATATGAATCATTTCAACGATTAATTTTTGACACCTAATTCTTTTATGCTCGATCTCATGCGACGAAACATTTTTGATCTTAGTTGATGAAAGTTTTCGATTCACAGCATGTGATAAAATATCAATCGAATTGTGACGCTGCAACAGGTCGTAAATTGCCAACGATAAGACGTGTTAAATAGATTATTCTATATCTAGATAATTCTGGGTGAGATGATCATGTGGAAGAGCTGAGTTTTTGTGAATCATCTCTGAAACTGAATAAATAGCGACTTTTCGGGAGGATCTTTTTTGTTGTTCTACTTCACCTGAATAAAAAAGTCCTAAACGAACAATTCTGTAGCTCCTTTGTTTTCAGAGATAATTTTAAAAAACTCAGCTCTTTCACATGGCCATTTTATTCACAATAACTGTACAGCTCCTCTCAAATATAATACGGTACGAGAAATTCCTCGAGATGTTCAAAACGGGACCCTTTTGCCTGAGAGTTTATTGCACTCTACTTCTCTCTACTTATTCCCTTAGAATTTTTCTGACTTGTTTATCAATTAATAAAACCCATTCATTCATTAACAATAAAAACTCTATAACTCCAATGAACTTGAATAATATTTTTGTAGTTCCAATCATTTTATTTGGTGGTAAACAAATCATTCCATGTCATGCCTTTCTTCATCCATATTTTATGGAATCTTCCACATAGAACTTGGAATTTCCTAATGAACAATGATGTCTCTCATTTTCTATCAATTCTGTTAACTATTGACTTGTATCAATGTCAAATTCATCTTGAATTTCAGCCAGGCTTTTGCCTTTTGTTTCTCTGACTAATGCGCAACATAATACCGAACCAAGATAAGAGAAACCAGCGAAGAGCCACAAAGTCTTTGGTAAGCCAAGTGATTCGAGGAGTACACTGAATGTCAGAGTAGCAATGAGTGACAGTAGCCAATTGAGTGACGCCATGTATGTAACACCAACTGTCCTTATAACACTTGGAAGTACATCACCAAGAATTGACCAAAATATTGGACCCAAGCCGATGTTGAAGGCAGCAAAGTAAAGGACTATCCACACTGGTGGCATCCAACCGTAAGTCTCTTCATATAGTTCGGGATCGTCGTCACGTACGTTGAAATACCATCCTATTGAGAAAAAAATGAAAAGTAAGAAAAATCAGTGAAAGGCCCATACGAAATTTTACGAGTTGAAGGAGTTTAAAAAATTAACAAAAGTAATTAATTTCTGTACAAGATGTATATATTTAATATAATCTTAAATCCTATTTACATTCTGAAGAATTGTGGATTATTCAATATTTTTGTTTTCATTTGAACTGAATGATTATTTCAAAACTTAAAAAATTTAATTTGCAGGAAAACTGATTTTTCTGCATTGAAACTAAGAAAAAACTATGAGCTTTTATTGAGTAATGGATTATTCATAAATTCATTCATTCCAAACTCATTGCCATTTTCCCCATAAAACCATAATCCGTCAGAAGCTATTAATTATCTGCTGCAAATAACATCGAGTCAGTGATTGCAATTTCTACTTACTTATCATTTTAATAAAATTTTTCAAAAAACCTTGTTTCACCTAATAAAATCATGAATAATCCCATCAATGCAGTAGATCCAGTGACTAGTATTCTTCTACCAACAGAATCAATTAAAAGAGTGCATAGTAAACATGAGACTATCTGCACTATTCCCACCACCAGAGTTTGTTCACTTCCGGTCAGGTCTCCGGAGCCACAGTTGTTGAATATAGCAGTAGCATAAAATATGATTGAATATACGCCACTCAGTTGTTGAGTTATTATAACCACATGGCACATGATGATTCTATGCAGCACTGTGCGATTCTTCATTATCTTTATTATTTTACGTCCATTGCAAAGGGGAAAGGGGAAAAAATGAATTAAATCGAAAGGGAAGAATATTGATACACGCAAAAAAAAAAGAAAGCTACGACTAGCGGAAAGAGATGCGTGATTTAGGCATCTCGGAATCCACGAGTGGGAAACCGAAAATGGTTAGTTGTAGAAGCAGGAGTCCGTTTTTTGAAAAATTTCAATTTTTGCCACTGTAGATGCGGAATATGCACTTCTCTCTGATTTTCTCGCTGAAACAAAGCTGTCGAAATTCAGTTTCAGCGAGAAACCTGCTTTTGCCTTCTATAGCTCTCAAAATAAAGCTCCAAAGAGAATGCGAAATCCTGCATCTATCATCACCTAGAATAGGTTTCTCTTAGATGCGGGAATCGCGCATCTCTGACAGTTAACTATAGCTTCCTTTTTTTTCAGTGTAACGATACATGTAATGAGAATTTGATTTCGAATAAAGTAATAGTGAGTATTCATGACTGAATACCTAAATTGCATAAATCAATTGTTAAATACCTTAGGATAGGTAATTCTCATGTCCAATAATCTCTTTATATCATTGAATTCCTCCTCGTAATGGTAATCTGCTCCTCTATAAAATTTGATAGATCTCACTGCTAAATTCATATTGCCTCTTTCTAGATGATACGTAGGTGATTCTGGTAGAAAGCTAATTCCAGCAATTCCTATACAGCTCATAGCGCATGCTAAACTATATCTCCAAATACTATCACGTTCATCCAACAAATAAGCAACAACAAACGCATAGAATATACCGATATTTATGAATAGTTGAAAGTAAGTTAGTATCCGAACCCTGGTGTTTTTATCAGCTATTTCACCCATGTAGAGTGGAGCTAATACACAGAAAGCACCATCAGCTATGCCAATTAAAATACGGCCCATCATAAATAGCCAAATCTGCAAGAAAATTGAGATTACTCATTTTTTTTACAAGAATTTTACTTTTTTCTAAAATAAGTTTCAATAACTCTCTCAAAAGCTATGGAAAATCACCAAATGAAAATATTTTCAAACTGAAACATTTCGGAAATGGAAAACGTTAAGTATCCGTTTTTTAATAAAAATATACTTCAAGGTTAAAAAAAAATCAGAAATCAATTCTGACATACTTTCTCTAGAGAATTTTCTCAGCTTTTCGATTGAATCCTTGATGAAAAAATTCTATCTCAAATACTCTCAGTTAGCTCTAACGATTTCCAATACAACAAATCCGGGTGAGATGGCCATCTAAGTTTTTGTGAATTATCTCTGAAACCGAAAGACAATGGTTGATTTTTCGTATCGAACTGTTTTGTTCAGAAAAAGTAGACGTACAAAAAAATTCCCAATAGAATTAACTACACTCCTCGGTTTCAGGGATAATTCTCGAAAAAATCAGCTCTTTCACATCCCCCAGAATTATTCCATAGAATATTCCAGATTCCTATTGAAATACAATATGTTTTCTTTACCTCTAAAGTCCAATTTACCTCAACTTTCTCTATTATAAAGAAAAAACCATGGCGAGATGGAATAAACATGTATATTCCACTGAACTCGAGGAATTTCTCAGAATTTCACAAATGAATTCGAAGCATTACCGTATAGTACGTACTTGCTGATCAGCGAGGCATATGAAACTCCATCCTATGAGGAAAATTGGCACTGTAAGGATCATGATACTGGTACGACTGAAATATTTCAGCACCCATGGTAGCGTCACGATGCCACCGCAGGCACCAGCATTTAAGATGCAACCAATGAGTCCTATCTGTGTGCTAGTGGCGTTCAGTATATTCGTCAGTGTGCTACTGGCACTTGAATTCCATCCTAAAGTTACTCCGAGTGAGAATCCACCGAGAGATACTGAAAAAATAAAAATTCTGGTGGAATTATTTTGATGTAATTCTGATAATTAAAGAATTCTTTCAACAGAATGATTGATTCTACTAAGAAATTCATTCTTCACTGATGCAAAAGACCTTAGGACGTAGAGATTTATTTCGGTAGCAGTGTCTATGACAGAAATAGATAATTTTTATGGAGAATAATCGACTGAAATTTCCAATTAAATCGTAAACTCTCACTGGCAAATGAAAACCAATTATCCATTTCATCTTCACTCTCCCCATTATTTCTTGAACTTTCTTATTCTTTTAACTTTCATTCAAACATGGAAAATTCAATAATTTTGACGTACACAAAGATCCTCGACTAACCAATCAGTGCACCAATGTGCTGATTTAGCGTTCGTGGTTTGACGTTAATTGCCACGCTACTAGTCTCCGAGACCGATGCCATTGTCAATTTTTATGTCGTTTATTCTTCACTAAATAATCAATTTTCTTTTTCCCCGCGCAAATATGAGTACACAGCGTAATTATCAACCGGAGACGGTGAAAATCAACCGGCAGTACTGACGTGTACCTGTTAACTTCAAGGCTCTACTTCATGCATTCTCTTTTCTCTCTCTCTTTCTCTCTCTGCTATTAGATTATTACAAACGTATCGATGTATCGATACCGATACTCTGTTTTGTCAAACAAAAATGCATGACGCACAATTTATTCCCGGTTGTAAAAGCAAATGAGAAAAAAGAAACAGGTGGATAAAAATGAAAATCAAATTCTAATCTAAATCGAGGTTAATGGAGGAGAATTCTATGGATTTTTATGTAATATCTTGAATTATTACTACTATATCAATATCGATGCTGTCTGTTTTGTCAAACAAAATGCATGGCATGCAGTTTATTCCTGGTTAGAAAAGCAAACGTGAAAAAAAAGAAACATTTATAATAAATAATCACGTTGTAACGTGAATCGAGGTTAATCAAGAGAAATCAAATAGATTTGATTTCATAATCACATTCTTTCAAGATTTTTTGCAAAAATTTGCGTTGATGATTGGTACAATGAAGGGACCGGTTACCGGACACTTAAGAAAATGGCGGGAGTCGAACAGCCGAAATTGAAATATCAAAGAGATAATAAATTTAAGAGAAAGAATTTCTTGGTTTTTTATTTCAACAATGTTCAAGTATTGAAAAAAATGATAATTCGATTGAAATACTTATTACGGGCATGTACTATCTCTGTTTCCGGATACCGGGGCGCGTCCGAAACCCGAATACACCATGGTATGTGAAACCCTCATTCTTTAAAGAATCATTTCTCGTTGAAATTGACGTTTTTCCATTTCTTTTCACTCGATTCTTCTTATCCCCTGTTCTCCTTGAAGAAAAATAAAACAGAAATCATTGAACTTCATTGTTTTCTTACTCATGAATGAAAAAAAAATTACTCCATTCAATCTTCATCGCTGAAATTAATGAAAATGGAAGAATACATCCTTCAATTAGACTTCTAAGTGGAAGTTGAAAATCTCCATGAATAATTTCATCGAAAATTACCAATAAATATATTGTTACATCGATTGATGCATCGATTCACGTCGCGTGCCTAAGATTCGAGGTGAAAGAAATAAAAACATCAAGAAATAACTGGAAAGAATGAAATGAAAAAAAAACTTCTAGCTAAAGGAAAACAATGGAAAAATCGTTACGTCATGCTGTGATGGTCAAGGGCCCAGAGTTTGTGTACCAAGTGAAAACACCGGTTACTCTGGTTATGATATTGAAAGTCTTTGGCACGCACGCGCAGCGATAAAATTGCGATACTTCAGCGATCTTCACCGTCCAAATGGAATTGTTGAAACGTTAATAATTCTCATGCCTCAATCTACCTGAGTGATGGCACTTTTGTGGACAATTACATTGTTCCTCTTTCCGTTGCAGTGATAAGGAAGAGATTCGCCTGGTGTTATTTGTCTTTTATGAAAAATAATAAAGGAACGAGAACGAAATAAAAGGCAAACAAAGTTACAAACGAGGTCAAACTCGTGCTGGGGTATACTTAATGTGTCCTTGTTGAAGTATATCTATTAGTAACTGAACATAGATAGAGAGAGAGAGAGATGATAAAGAAGAGAAAAAGATGAAGAATCGTTTATCAGTTTCACTGTAACAGGATATTTATTATCCCCTCGTTCTGTCTCTAACCGTGGAATGAATTTATAGGAACGCCATTAACCTCTTGAACATAACCGATGAGAATTATTGGAAAAAGACTTCACTATTTCCCAGCTAATGATCGTATCTCATTTTTTCTTCTCTCCATTTTATTCTTTTGGAAAAGAAGAAAGTCTTATCATTTTTTAATAGCTTCAAACAGAAGGCCTGTAATAATTTTACTTTGGGTTATTCGTTTCATGTTTTCTAGTTGCTGAGTCTTTAAATGTTGAATAACTTTGATAAAATATTTTTTGGGTCTAGAGAGAAAAGAACGAAGTTTCTAGCCTCGCTTCCCTCGATTTTCTAAAGTCGTTCTGATCTCTCTGGATGCAAAAAATATTGTATGCACCACGGAAGGAAAAAAGTAAACTTCGAAAAAAATTTGACACCCTCGCTTCACTCGGGACGAGTATTTTCGTCGAAATTAACTTCTTTCCTCTCTAGGTGCATAATATACTAATCATACTTCGAATTCCTATAACCTTACTCCCACTGAAGGCACGGGTCTAATAAAAACATTTCGATAACAAAATTAATCAGCTGAAAGTGTTTATTCTATCAACTTCAAACCTCTGAATTGTGTTTACCAATATTTTTCATTGTTTTCATTTTTTTTTTGCACTCTTATGAAAATTCTCATATTGTCACGATGGAAAAGGTGAACATTTCATTATCTCGCGTGCACAAGTGTTACCAGCACTCGAGTCACAGATATATACCATTCGGAAATCACCTCCACGTGTATCGAAACAATTGGTTAAAAAAAAGAAAAAATAAGCGAAGCCAAATAGCACGAGGAAATAAAAAAATCCGAGAATACAAATCGTGGAGATCAGGAGGCAAGCATGCGCTTGAGCGTGTATATGCATGTGTGTGTGTTCACTAAGTTTGTGTTTCTCCCTTCCTCTTGTTCGTATACTTCGAGAGGACGATTACACAATTCCATTGTTTTTCGCACTGTAGGAGGATCGTGAAATAATGGAGGTAATCTACTGATCTTTTCTTTATTTTTTATTCCTCTTCATTTCTTGTGTTCTTCTTCCTTTTTTTCTTATTTCACTTCATTTTTCCGTTGTTCTTCTGCTCAACTAGAGAATCAATATGTGAATATACTTGAGTCTACTTGAATTGCATCAAAATCATCGGAATTGAATTTGGCGCAGAGCCTTTTAGCGATCGATATAATGAAGCGGCTTTTGATGCGAAATATGTAGTGATAATATATCTATATATATATGTATATATAGTGCGGAAGCTGATCAAAAAGGGAAGTCTATTACAACGTATAATTCAGTCAAGTTCATTGACTTTAATTTATCGGTAATGGATTTTGACATATCGCTAATTAATTATGTAATTTCGATTGAATTCTGGGAATTCGATAATTCACAGAAGTCATCAGATAATTCACGTTAATTACTGCTGATTAAAAATTAGAGATCCATTGACATTTGGATTTTCTGGGAAAAGTTTTATCCAAAGTATTCTAATTAAGACTTTTCCGTTCGTGTTTTTGCTTTATGCATTCCGCATTACTGAATTCATCACTAATTAAACAATATTTTAATGACAGAAAAAGAGATGATTTCCTCTTTTTTCGATAATTATAAAATGCGGTTATAGCCTCGTCGAGGCTAAACGACATGAATGGATTCAGAAGTACACGTAGATTAATGTGGTTCAGACGTGAAGCGGGAATCGAGGGGCAAAGGGAGATGATTGGCTGTCAGGTATGTTCATCCACATGACTCTGGACTATTAATCGTTATAGAATCATTTTCATTCATATCATGTGCCTATTCGTCAATAGCGTCGCGTGAACCTCTAAAATTTTCTGAATATCAATCGAAAGCATCTGGCGCATTCTGTTCTGAGGAAATAGAGGTGACAGGAGGAAAATTAAAGTTTTCGTAAATAATTTTCTGGGAACGATGCGGAAATTTTTCATGGAAAAATGTGAGCTTTGAATGGTTCTGAATAATAAAAGGGCGTAAGTTAGTATTCTTATGAAAAAATGAATGAAATTTAATTTTCGTAGATTACATCATAACAAATAATATTTCATTTTCTCAGATCGTACAACTCAATAACCATTAGTCGTAAGTTACATATCGTTGCCCTAGAATCAAAAGGGCGTAAGTGCTATTTTCTCCTGCTAAATAATAAGAGGGCGTAAGTTAGTATTCTTAGGAAAAAATGAGTCGATTCAATTTTTGTAGATTTTTAAAAATGGCACTTACGCCCTTTTCACTCTAGGGCGACGATAGTACAAACATCGCTCATAAAATATGTAAAAAATATGTGTAGGTAGAAAAGCGCCTGGTACTGCGATTCCGATGTCGGTACTCGTGTCTCAACATAAAATGTGGGTTTCACAGTGTAACAAAGGGTTAAGGGACCCTTTTTGTTCTTCAGAAAATTCCCTATCGAGAGAATTGATTCTGCCTCAGATATGATCCTGCAAGAATGCATAAGAATTTATTTTGAATTCTATTTTCCATAATTTCCGTAAAAAATCAATATAAGAGCGAAACGAATAGAAAGTAATTGTAGTTTTAGGATGTAGGGAAAACCCGAGAAATTCATAGAAAATTAGAAATTTCACGAGAAAAAAATATTGCTCCTAATTTACATCAAATTGATATCAATTAATATGAGGCTTTCGGAAAAAGTTGGGATTGTATTTCATTCTGATTTTTTTTCGTCAATTACTCTGACTTTTCATTGAAAAAATTTCAAAGATTCTTTATCAAAAAGTTTAATTAACGTTCCTCCATTTTCCTGTGATAAGTGAAAGAGTCAGTGAACAATATCGACTGTAGTGTTCTTCTGAAACCAATATTTTTTGTATCTATTCCGTTCGCGAATATCTGTTCAATGTTCTTTTTTCTCTTCTAAATTTTTTTTTAATTCTCTGAGCGAACGTTCATCCGACGTCGTTAGACTTTGACAGGATTCCGTGGTCGAAACCACTAATGGTTGAGTACGAAAAACCAAGCGGTTTCATGCCATTTGGACATGAAGGAAAAAGAGGGGAAAAAAATGGAAAAAGAATTAAAGAAATTCTCGACAAAATGTTTTTTTATCTTTGGATGCGTTTTAAAAAGAGTTTCAGACAGTAGCAAATTATCCGCAATGCGCCATGGATTTCAACGAGGTGTACCAGTGTCTCTCTGTAAATCACCTAGGGGCTTTTGTATCCCCACTGCAACGTGACTGTGAATTAATTCACCAAAAAATGTTATCCATTATTTATTCATTACAAAATCAGAGTATCACAGTATGTCCAACAATTTGAATTCTAAAAATTTACTAAATAATAAAACTTTATTAAAAATTCCGGATATGTCATTTCCACAAAAACATAAAAGTCCAATAAAAAATATTGAAGAGAAAAACCGAATCGACATTTAATGAACGTTATTCATCAATACATTTCGAAAGCTTGAATCACGCAAAAGAGTCTTGTTTATCGTAAAAAACATTGGTAAATCAACAACAGATTTCATATCCCCTAAAAAACAAATTTCTCTTAAATCAAATTTAATTTTCATTCCCAACACTGAAAATGATAATAAAAAAACAGAAAAGCAATAGAATCGATAGGATTCATTTCCTGCTCTTCAATTTCTCGTCCACTCGCTCTTCCCTTTTTTAATTTATTTTTATTCATTACAAATTGTGTTCTACACCTCACGAATTTCCGAAACGGCCGTAGTACATAAATTGAATGTCTTTTTTTTTCTATCAAACAAATCTAAAGAAAGAAGAAAAGAGGGGTCAAGAACGTCAATGCCTTTGCATTGGCCTTTTACCCTTTCTCTTTCCTTTTCTATCATTTCTTTTACCTTATTCTGTAGTACAGTTGTCCTGTGAACTCGACTCCCCTCGACGACCTATACCCGGGTAATCGTAAACGTTCCCCTACCCTCACTTAAACATCGCTCTCTTTCTCTCTCCCTCTTTTTGCTACCCCCTCGCGCGTTCTCCCGTGGCTCATTCAAGCTCGGCCGGTCGACTCCGAGAGCCTTCGACACTCAGATTCAGTCGCGGTCGACCCGCCACACAGCGAACTATTATCGATATGCGCGCGCGCGCCTAACAACTTCACTTTATATTATTGTCGTGCATTAATTTTTACTGTTATTTGAAAGATAAATAAAAGCTAAATTTTTCATTTATTTATTTTTAAAAAAAGAACGTTTTGCAGTGAAATTGTGATTTTTTTTCTCTGCCAGTGAAAATGATTAATCGGATTAATTGAAGAGGAATTAAATTATCGTAAATGAGATTAATATTTTTTTAAATAAAGTGTTATAATGTGCTATTATCAATTTGATATTTATTTCATGCAGTTAATTGTTTAATTAAGTTTTTAATACGTGAAAAAGTGGTCAGTGGGGAGGTTTTTCGTGGGTTATTTTTTTCCCTTGTTTTCCAAACAAAAACCAGATGTGATGATCATTGAATTATAAATGAGCTGATTATTCCACGTATTATTGATATATGTGTGTGGTTTCGATTTCGCGCCCAACACTATCAACAGCACAATTATCGTGTTTTGAGAAAGAGATAGATTTAATAAGCCTGTGCTGGTAGCAAGTCCAGTAAACCGTTTTTATACGTTTCAAATGTGGACTGGATAGTATTGTTCTCGAAATTGTGAGAGAACAGAATGAAAACTTCTGAATTTAATATTATTTTCATTTTTCATATTTTATAATTGTGTTTGTTATCAATTTTTTTTCGCCCAGTTTTTTCGCGCGTGAATTTCTCTGGCTTACTGTGCCTTTTCAGTTTCATTTTTAGTTTGTAAATAAAGAAGAAAAACGGGAATGTACAAATGAATTTTCCTGTGTAAAGGAACAAAAAAAAACCGCAGTGGATTTTCAACGGTCGTTAAGACAGAGGAGAAAAAAAATTGTGAGTTTGTAGAAAAAAAAAAGGATTCTTACCGGTGTGATAAATCTTTGAAACGTTTGGAAATTTTTTATCAAGGTTCTCTTAATATTTTCTTTTTCTTCGACCATTAAGAGTACTTGTTCATGAGTGGTTGGATTTTTTTAAAGCCAACTTGTGTCGTTAAAAGCGCAGTAAAATGAGATAAGTTTGAGAATTTTTTTTGGCAGTAACGAGCCATCGGAGTTATCCCTCCTTTTTTGGCCAAGTAAGTCTGACTTCATCACGTTCAAGGGGCCGAGTCACAAGACGGCTTTTTCTACTTCGTAGTAGACATACATCTTTCGTCCCTCTAGCCCCAAAAAATTTCTCACTAGTGGCGCGGAAAAGTGTCAGGTAACTCGAGTGACAGACTTAACTGGGAAATAAAAGGGCAATTCATGTAATTTTTTTCTTCTGTTTTGGAAATGTCCGAGATGATTTATTTCATCAGTCGTGATTGATGAAAATGACGTAACAATTTGTAAACAAAAATCCTGCAAATGCAAAATATTCTTCTGAAGTCATTGAAGTGTTGATGGGTTCACTGCTAATGAAAAGTCTTTTCTTTAATTCATAGTTATTAGTAATGAGCTTTTCCGCTGCTCAGTGATTGATCATGATGAAGCTTGGTGAAAACAAAAGGGTAGAAAACGGCAATTACCCGTTAATTACCGCAATAATTCAAAGGAGAAAACCGCAGACATTTTTCTTCACCTCGAAAGAAGAAAATGAAATATCACATGAAATTAAATTCAAACTGCACTTTTCTAATTGAAGAATAATTGATTATTTCTTTCTTTATCAAAGAAACGATTATCCTGAAAGAATCGAGATGGGCGGTTATCCAAGTGCGTTCGCGGAATTGATCACAATATTATTAATATCAATATTTATCAACTCAATGTGATTCATTTCTAAAATTATCATTATCATCTTATTAGATAAAGAGAAAGAGAACGAGCAAATCAATGAAGGGGAAAAACTGTTTAAAGTAAAAACAAAAACAAATGTTTATGGAGCGAAGAAAATGTTCATTGTTCGTAACACGGATGTATCTTACAATGATGCTGATCGGTTAATCACAGCTCGATAAATATTTTGTCACGTGTCTCAAAGTGAATATCGTTTGAGCCCACCCCCCACCCAAAGTTAATACAATGGCCCAAGTCACGTAGCGTGTTAACTTGTCCAAACAAACGAGCCACAACGACCTCCAAAGCATAGCACATCGCCTTTGCCCAAAGGCCTCAAACTCTACTGCAATCCACACGCACTGGCAATTCCCTCAAGACGGACCATGTAATGCGCGCGGGTCTCCGTTCACTCCACTTAACTCCCATGATAATAATCGATAATAATCCGTGTTGAAAATTTTCTTCTCGTTTTTCCATTAAATAAAATTGCGATGAAATTCCCACAGAATTATTTCTGATTCGCTGCTCTCTTTCTCTTTAACGCACACAAAAGTAATCGATCTCCAGACAGATAAGTAGCGCCCTTGACTCTCCTTGAGTCGCAAAAATCACTCATTATCCCTTTGAGTTGTCCTTGAAAAGAAAGAGAGAAAAATCTCAAGGCAATCTCATGATTTTTGTAATTTTTTTATATTAAAATCACATATTTCTCACCATTGAATTTACTCGATGGAACTCGCTCGATTTACGTTTAAATTATCGTTCCAGAGTAGCTTTCGGCCGAGCAATTAACCCACTTTCCAGAATCGGTTTTACCCCTTTCTACTCTTCTCTCCGCCCCTACCAGCCCCTTGGGTTGCATCTCACGCGACACCTCTTCATTCACTGTCTGATTTTATGGTTTCATTTTATTAGAATTTAAAAAAAATAGTTAATGAATTTCTGATTTTTTCAAGCATTGAAAAAAAATAATTGTTTTCATAAATTTATGCAAAAGCTTTCATATTCCAGTGAGTCCAGCACTGAAAATGAATTTTCAATGAATTCCATTCTGCCCAGTGACGCGAGAATTAATTAAAAAAATTCATCTCCCTCAAAATCACCGGTAACATTCTGTCGTTATCATTATTTTTATTTTGTTCATTAGAAGAGGAGTCATTATGGTCAATCAATATTGCGACAATAATGTGTATAATAAAAGGCCTGAGCCCACCAAGGGATGGAATTTCCTGCCAAATGGGCGAATAATACGTGCAGCCCCACGCGTTTATTGGTCGACGGCTACCGATAGCTTTTTATAAATAAAAATGCCCCTTCAGCCTGCCGGGCATTGTGAGAACTCATGTGAGATAGGCTCTTCATCAATTTTTTTCTACCCTCCCATCGTAATATTAATAAGAAAGATAAACTAACTAACGATTTGGTCAAACAAAGTTTATCAACAATTCAATCATTTAGATTACGTTGAATATAGTTCGTTTGTATGCTCAAAGGATTGATTGAATATCCATTGAATTCAACTGTTAGATACGGCACAAAGGAGTTCGTTGATTGGTAACAACTTTCCAGTGATTTTCCCATTTGGCTTTCAAAGTTCATTCTGCCTGACTGACTTTAAATTGGAAAGTATCATAATTTAATTTTGATTTTGATAGATCAAAATTTATTCACGTGAAATTGCCATTTTTTTTGATTGTTTATATCTACAACACATTGAAGAAAATCGAAAACTTGATGGAACAATTAATGATGAGAGAGTGAGCGATTGAAAAGCAACTGACGCTTGTTTATATACTCACGTGCTACTCTGTTGCCAAAATAAATCAATATGTTTACTGTCAATAAATACCTGAGCCGGTGAATACTCTGCGCCAATGGCGATATGAGTCACGAGCTCCATAAAAATAAAGTAAAAATGTGAATTCTTTTTTTAATTCTACTCGAAATAAATTCTATTCTCTCCGGTCATTCGCCTCTCATTTGTAAATTTATAGAATATGAAAATTTTCTTTATTCATTGCGAATTCGGAAATTTCAGATCGGAATATTGCGATCGCTAGAATAAATAATTAATTCTTTTCACTTCATTTTTAAAGATGTTTCTTGTGTCTAAAGCAATAATGATACTTCATAGTATTTATTCACAATAAATAAAAAGATTACAAAGCTTCATTTTTTTTCAAGGATAAAACAAGTCATAAATAACACTATTAAAAAGAACGATAATTTCTAATTGTTTTTAGGCTGCAAAAGTTATATTTACCACGGATTTTCTTCGCTCATAATTTAATGCTTCATAAAATAAAATAAATCCATGATCTTGAGAAGAACAATCTATATTGCTCCATTATTCTTTTTTAATTACTCCGCACGAACCGGAAATAAAATCTTCTCACTCTCATTTTCCGTACAATATGAGTAAAAAAAAGTATTATCTACGTGAATGAAAAGGCATATTTTTTTAAGCCTCTTAACCCCTTAAGCTCGACTTTTTGTCACTGAGTGTCTAAATTCTCCCGGAATTTAATTATTTCCGGTGAATCAAAATTCATAAAATTGTTATCAAATTGAAGCTTCAACTTTTATTCTACGAGTGTCCATACCATCTTGCTAATTTCCTTACTTCTCGAAATATTTCGTATTATGTAAAGAAAAAATTATTCACGGCTTTTACCCACTGTGGATTTAATATTTATGTTAAAAAATGCATTCTCTCCCATTCGTCCTGCCTCTAAAGTAAAGTAAACGTCACTTCTCCATTGTTTACACAACTATGAACGTGAAAGAGAAAAAGAGAGAGGAAGATAGGAGAAGAGCTTTTACATAGTTCAGCTAGGAAGGCGCATCAAGTCGGGTAAACGTGAGCACAGAATTTCAGAAGCTCTCTCCGCAGTGTAGTTCTCACCGTCTTGAAGGAAAATTTATTCACATCTATACATATATATAGCCATCTACTCGCATTTCCCAACAGATCGAATGATTTTACTAGCGCCCGTGAATTCAATTTTCGTTGAACTTGGTGTGTGAAGTCGACTTGAATAGATGTAAATGAAAGGTAAAGCCCGGATAAAAATCTTGAGGTAGTGGCAACTCAAGGATTTTCAATTGTAAGGTAAAAATACGCGTTACAAATCCGGGATTAGGTGGCAGGAAGTGCAGTAGTGTTTTTTTCTTCATTTTTCTTTGTAATGGGGTTCCAAGGATCTTTAATCGATTAATGCAATTGATAAGGTAGCTTTCAGTATTTGGCAGTGTTACAACTACGCACATAATTCTCAGAATGATTAGTATGTCTATGCGTCATGAGAAGATTTTTTGTCTGACCATTGACGCCATGTTTGATAAATTAATTCAACAGCTGTGTTTTTTCAATTAATTTTAGTTTAGAAATCGGGAAAGCTTCATTGAATCATTGTGACGATTAATCACAATGCATTAGCGATAAATGAGAGGGCGTTATTCTATCATGAATTACTGGGAATTTATTATCATTTGAGAGTTATGATTTATATTGCAGCGTATTAATTAAATTATTGGATGATTCTTTTATCTTAATTTCGTGAATAATTTGGTTTGAAATTGGATTAATTGTGAATTATTTGACGTTAATAGTAAATTAATTTGAAATACTGAAGTAACTTCTCAAGCAGAATAATTTGGGAAATTCTATAACAGCTAAACTCTGAAACATTGAAATGCACAATTTCCATTGAATTTTATTCCGAAAGTCAATAATTGTTTTCATTTACCTACGTTATAATTGCATAAGAGAGTCAATATTTTAACATTGAACTTTAATATAATGAGAATCAAATGGAACATTCGGAAATATGAACGGTAATACGTGATTCAGTGAATTGAAGGTAATTATCATCTTTCCGATATCTACACGTTTGACAGGAAGATAGAGTTGAAGGGAATTGAAGAATAATTTGATCATTGATGCCATTGTGAATACATCAATTCCACAATTTCTTGAGGATGGTACAAATTTCCGGAATTTGAGCCAATACTCTTCCTTTCTTATTTTGATTCTGACAGGAGCTTCAGTAAATTGAGATGGAAAATAATGTGGGAATCAATGTAAAACCGGGGAAAAAAAGGAAAATTGGTATTTGAAGTCGTGCTCCTCGATCTCTTCAATCTCGTCATACGATTCTCCTCCAACGTCCCATCAAGATACCATCTCATGATAGAACTCAACTCGAATTTCCTCCAACATGAAAAAAGTTGATTCTTCCTATTTCCTCTTAAACGCTTCGATCGTTCTGACATGTGAATGGGAGACACAACTATCAGTTATTCAAAAAGTTTGAGCATAACAATATAATGCACAGTTGGGATTATAAATGATCGCAATGGGGCTCTTTGAGGACCCAATTTTATAGAGAGAATATACTCTTGAGGTTACACTGTAATAGCATATAACGCTCGTATATTATATTTTATCTGTGAGGGGGAACACGCTACATGCCCTTAGTTTCCGAAGTACCTTCACCTGTGCCTCTTGCCGCTAACTCTTCATACTTCCCGTGTTTTTACCAGCTGGCTCCTTTTGGGAAACATCGTTAGTTGCTTTGGGAAATGGGATATGAATTTTTTAGTCCAAGTATCTGTAGTGAAATGGTGAAGTGGCTTGAGGAAAGTTTTTTATTAGACAGTTTTTGGGAGATATTTTCGAAGCTAGAGGCGATACGGAAGTTTATATGAAGACCTTTTCGTGGGTCTTGTTGTGCTCTGCGAGAAGGTTCTCGTAAAAATTTCGGTATTGGAAGAGAACAATTCGGTGGATATTTTCGGGAAAGTCATCGAACATTAGCGATAAATTCAGGCATCCGCAAATGAAAGGATTTCATTCAAATGTGAAGGGAAAATTCTTCATTTCTTTTGTAGAGAAGAAAAAATTGGCAAACACTCGTGTAATGTTAATATCACAATGTTCCGAGCCAATTCTTAACCGTTATCGTTTGGAACATTCAAGAAAAAAGCATTTGGCTCGAATGAAAGGACAAAATTAAATGAATTAGCCGCAAATAAATTTTATTCGTGCATTAACCTAATTTTTAACAAAATCATTTGATAATATGGGTCAAGATGGCGTATTAATTTTATCAATTGGTGTAGCGACAAATGCCTGCCAACATAATATTTAAATAATACAACAGAAACAGCAGTTGTGTGTCAGGATAATTCAGTTTTTAGATGAATGTGTGAATGTGTTTTTTCTTTGTATGTATAAGTGTTGAGGGATGTAGCATCGTTAAAGTGACGTGTGGCTCAACGCCAGACGAGTCAAGTTCAGCCTGAGAGACGCTCAAAATACACTACCACTAGTTACGCTAGAGTTTTTTTTCCATTATATATATTGAGGTTGATTTCTACTTCTCTGATGCACTTCCAAAGTTAAATAAATAAAAAAAACATTTTATCCGAAAAATTATTTTCACCGAGTAAAATGCACAATTTGTTTCGGTAGATGACAGCACTCAGCTTCCACCAGCCATTTTTCAATTTCCACCTCAACATATCCGCAATGACCTTCACGCCAAGAATATTCTATTTTTGCTATTCTTTTTTGCCAAAACGGTTTTTACATATTTTTTTTGTTGGTACCATCGAGAAAGTCAATTATAAATCACCTTTTTTATTCAAATTTTTATTTGCGTCCATTCCAATTCCACTGAGAGCGCAATTAATCAAAAATTGTGTGGAAAAAAGTGCAAAACCAATTGATTCCACCTTCATTCGATTAATTGTTCTCCCTTATTTTTTCTGTTAATTCAACAAAAAATTTCAACGTTTTATGTGACTAAGTAGAACAATCATCTTCATTATTGCGTCGTGAAATGAAGAGGTGTTACAATACTGTGGATTAGTTTTCAGCGGGGAATGGTAACTACCGGTGATCACCGATTTTAATTACTCAATGTCAGGGAACGAGGTGCCGTTGATGACCTAATTAACTCTATCCCTGAAGATGAAGAGAGAGATTAAATTTCCCGCAGATTGTCTCATTTCAGTTTTTCCCAACGAATTTAATGGAAATATTTCTCTGCAGTTACAGTGGATAGAGAATTGTTCAATTAAATTCATTTAATTTTTCCAAATATCTCGTCGAAGTAAATGCCACTGCAATTATCTAATTGAGCGTAAAAATCGGAAGTATTGAAAAATGAAAGATTTCTCAAATCATCATAAAATCCCCTAAAGGATATTCTTAGTTCAAATAATAATTAATCTCTGGAAAATTTATATTCAAAGCGCTCGATCGATTTGCAAACATTACTATCATTAAGGAATTGTTACAATTACGAAATAAATTAAAATGGCGTGTCGTTGCATTTTGCTAGATGGTTCGCAATCATTTTCGACCGTCCTTATTATTCACTTGATGGCATTACACATTATGCCTTAGCGTTGTCAGTCTTTTAAATCAAGGAACGTCTGTGATTCATTGTGGACTATTCTTAGTGACATTTACGGATGTAATACTTGATCTCAAGGTGCCTCATTTCAATTACATCTCAGTATTAAATATGACGATAGAAAAAATGCCGCTAAAATTTCATAAGAATAATAAATTTTTTTGGAAATTCAAAGATACTTGTTTTGCAATTCCGGGAATTTAAAGAAATTAAGAAAATTTGAATAATCTCATTACAGTTTATGAATGAGAGAAAAGACAACGAGTTGATGACCTCCAGCTTTAGTAGCTTCCCCAGGGGTCGCTCTTCTTCACTATAAAAGCGGTGTCTGGGGCAGACTTACGATATTACTATCTTCCACCTTTTTCCTCTTCCGCTAAGAGAGTAACGAGCCTGCAGTAACAGTCTCCGATAAATTCTACCACATTGTTTCGTTTCAACTCTCATATATTGTCAGAAACAGTTAAGAAATTCATTAGTCCGTAGAATCAAGCATAGATAGAGATAAAGGAAAGAAGCATAATTATTTTGAGAAAAAAGTTGGAATTTAAGAATGATATTAAAACCCTCTATTGAAAGAATGGAAATGATGAATGAAAATGATGCAAAGGAAACTGTTGACTTGAGGAACGTTCATATTTCTTGCTGTTTTCAAACCTTGTTTGATATTATCTAGAAATGGTGGAATAAACATACCTTTTATATTTTTCCCGTGTTTTCGTCACCGTCCTCTAACTATGGGTAACCGTTGTTACACGTTTTTTCAAACTTTTTAAACTTTC
>JABSMS010071795.1:0-19132 GCA_018902275.1 Aleiodes sp. PSUC_FEM 10030003
CATTTTACTTGCAGAATCGCACAGATGACGTCAGTACAGAAGTGGGCTGTGGTGTTCGTTGTAGACTAGACCAGGTAAATAATGGAAAAATTCTGTGTTGTGAAACGGGAAGAAAATTTGTCGATTGCCCGAAAACCGAATTGATCGATTTCGTAAAGTTTTTAGTAATTCCAGTCCACATCCAGGGAAGTTCTAGGTCGAAAATGCCGTGATACGATCAATTTTGATGCCTGAGTTTTGGAGATATCGCGGAAGATGAAAATCATCGAATTGTGTTTTCAATATTTCGAAAATAATTTGTTCAAAAGTCACTGTATTCTAATATTTTTCAGTGGAAATTCTCCTAATTTTCCAACCGTTACAATTCAAAGAACGCATCAATTCTAATGCCCCGGGAACGTGGTCTACTAGAGAAGTGCAGAAGCGAAATGAATTAATTTCCTCACCTATGAGTTTTTCCAAAATATCTCTCGATCTGAGCGAAATAGAAAAATGTTCACGGGAGCATTTTGTAAATCTCTTTTTCCTCCAAAAAGGCGATAGCAAACCATTTGCTATCTCTATTGAATTCCGGGATAATTCTAAAAAAGCACACTCATCTCATATTCTCCTTCGAGAAGTATTCTTCATCCCACTAATTCATATCACATCTCTATGAAGCGCGACGTCGACTCGAGAAATTAATTCCTGTATTAGTTTATTTGATTGGTGTTAATTGAAGCAAGAGAGTTAATTGATGTTCAGGAGGGCAAAGACTACATGTTCCTCCCCGGGCATCGAATTTGGGAATGGCCAACTTGAAAAAAGAGACAAGCAGGATAAGACTCTAATGTTAGAATTCCATTCTGGGTGAGTGCACAGGGAGAAACACACAGACCGCGGTCTCTTGGTGCTAATGAAAGTACTTCCGCTCGATTTTACCAGGGTAGTGTTGAATGGAAAAAAAAAGAAAGAAAGGAATAAAAAAGAGAGAGGCAAAGCCACAAATGAAAACAAACACGAATGAAGCAACCAGTGTAATGTACCAATGTTAAAAGAATAGCCCATGGTAACATAGTTGGGGCTTCGTTACTTTTAAATTGGATCGCGTACAAGTGTTGCTTTTAACGGATGTCATCAAATTGACGTGCGACCCCGGATTCTGCCTTGTTGCCTCTCTGTACGGAAGTTCTAACAAAAAAGAAAAAAAAATTGAGTACACAAAGTTAAATTCTGTGGAAGAAAACTAATATCATCGTTTCAAAAAATTGGTGAAATTGAAGATCAGTTTCATTACCATTATTGAATTTTATGGAGAGAAACTGAGTATTATTATCTTGAGATTATCATCTCATCTTGATAAATGAAATGATTGGCGTGATTTAATAGTCATTGAGTTAATTTGAGTATTATTAATACAAGTGAAAGTATCTTCACGCAGAGAAATTGAGAATTTATATTAATTTTTTAGTCATCATTTCTAATCGCTTGGGATATGATCCGATTGTTTGATAGATGAGAATAGAAATGTTTGCCTTCTCTGGGAATATTGCGAGTCACGGTTCTCTATTATTGGAAAATTTTTTAAGCTCGAATTTTGCTTCAAAAATAATGATTATCACACAAACATTACTAGCTTTCTTATATTTGAATGATGGAAGAATTTCATTCCAATTGGAAATCAATGAAGAAAAAACACTTGCTTTCAAATTCGGAGAGCAAAAACTCAATTTTATTGTAAAAGTATAGAAATTCTGGGTCGAATCGTCATGCAATGCGTTCGCTGAAATTGTTGCGCTCAACGAATTCGGAAAATGGAGAAAACTCTTCAATTGAAAACATCTCGCAAGCCGTTAATAGAGCCGTTAATAAAGCCATTCAATCGATAGTTTTTCTCAAAGAAACTGTGATTTATAAGAGAAACAATCAAAGATGATTATCCGTTAACGAGATGCATAAAAAAATAGGAAACATAGAAACTTTATTTACAATAGTAGTGTATCCACGGGATATACAGGAAGCTGTTTAGTGAGGGTATAAAGTAATCGTGGATTTAATGAGGAAGTTAGAAATTAACGCGGTGGAAATAGTGAGAGAGAGAGGCTAAAACTCGTGTTCATATTTTCCCCCATATTTTAATTAATTCACTTTATTTTCCATTATTTTCCACATTTGACACAGTCAATGTCCCAACGGTTCCATTTAATCTACAAAAAATGTTTCCCCTCTTCATCTTCATTTCGTCCATCGAAATTCCCTCAAAAATAAGCCGAAAAATGTCGACAGTTGAAAAAAAATAGTATTACCTAAAAGTAATTTATTACACTGTTTATCATCTCTTCGTTTTCCGCGGTCAAACTGTGAGTCGTTTTTCTATTTTTTTTCTTCATTTTTTGACCTGTTGCGATAGCCCTAAAGATCAACGAGCTCTTGGGAGAGATAGCAGAAGCCTACTATTAACTATAAACACAATGAAATTCTATGATATAATTTATTTAAAATAAATATCCTACTTGAGGAGCCTAGCTACTTGTCTCGGCGCCCGAATCTATATTTATTTCTGCATTTAATGTAAATTGTCTAGACAAAACATGAGTATCATAACGAAGCTCCTGGCAAATGTTATACACAGTTGCCTTTTCTTTCCCTCCTTTCTTCTCTCTTCTAACCATAAGTGGCTGAACGATGCGCAAAGAAGGGCGTGTCCTTCGAGCCACTCGAGCGTTTTACAAGTATTTCTATGATCATTCAAACTCAACACTCCTTTTCAACGCGTAAACTCCTGCTTCTTGATTACATTATTTCTATTTACTGTTCCCAAATGGAGAAGGAGAAACATAGGAAAGGATAATCACATGTGTTTGCTCCCGGAATGTCTCTTTATCACTTGGAAAAAAACATTCCTCTTGAATTTGCCTGAAAATTTTTCAAATACTTCACTCCGCGATATTGTGTTTTGTTTCGAGAAACAATTATTCAGTAGCAAAAAGAAAGAAGATAGAAGTCGACTCTATTTTGGAGTTCATTTTTCTGAGATATCTCAAAATTGAAGATGCAGAAGTTATCAATCCCACCTTTCTTGTAGAGCTGAACGAAACTCACAAAAAAGGGTTCACACGAAAAATTTCGTATCTCCCTTCGATTTCGAGATACTCTCAATAAATTGACTCTACATTAGAAGCAATTCATGGGCGAGCTTCGCAAGTGAATTAGGTCTGGATTTTCGATATATATTCCGAAATCAAGTGGAGATTTTCACGAGTTTTTTGGTGAGCGTGATTAAAATTACAAAGAAGGTGCACATTAAAATTTCTGTATCTCATCTGGATTCCAAGAAAGATAAAAGATGAATAGAATCGTTTGAAACCGTTTCACTATTGTATCGATCGAACTATCAATTAAACCATTGAATAAATAATGATATCTCCTCGGACAATTTGAAACTTGAGACTAAATCATGGCAATTGAAAATATGTAATCTCTTGAACATAAAAATTCCTATCTAAAATGAAGAATCGTTTTCTTTCCAATGAATTGAAAAAATGTCCTTTTTATCACTGTTTTTTTTGTAGCTATTTTAATCATCCAAGATTAATCGAAATGAGATATTCATTTCCCTAGGGAAAAAACCTTTTACTTCATATCATGTTTCACAACTTTTGATAATAAGAGAATACAACACCCTACTCTCTCATGATTATTTTTATGAGCAATATATGTATTCTTCCAGTAAAAAATTGATAATAGCCAACTTCCTTAGCCTCACGTCGATCAGTTAAATTGCAATTCGCAAATTAATGTAACGTACATGAATGCATTAACTCTATCATTTTTTAAATGTGTTAGTTAAAAAGATGTTAGAGTTACTTATGAACGTAGGCGTCATAATATGGTACGAAGGCACGTGCCACCATTACTGGTTGGTACAGTTGGTTGATAGTTGACGGGTAGCATCTTAAAAAAAGATGGAATAAAAAGAAAAAAAAAATTATGCTTTCATTTGCGGCTAACTCGAATGAATTATGTCACGATCCGGTCATTATATATCACGACCGTGTTATTTCGTGGTATTTATTTCCGTACAGAGCTGAGTAAGTCTCATTCTTCTCGCCTGTTATTTTTTCCTTCATCATCGTTGAGTGGGAAATTCCATTTGGGAATTAATCAAGTTTGTGGATATTCCAAATATTCAATGATTCCATTGGAGAGAAAGGAGAATTTGCACTGAAAAAAGCAGTAACACGATCAATTTTGCCTCAGTAGTTTCTGCGATATAAAATATTAAACTATTTGTATCATTTTTTTCAATATCTCAATTCTTTTCAATTGTATCATAACATTTTCTAGCGGTAAATTCCTTGGCAGTCGAATAGAATTTTCGAAATTCTAAAAATGCATTAGTTTTAGTATCTCCAAAAACAAAAATTTGGCCCAATATTTTCTTCAAGAAAAGTGAAAAAATTTAGAATTGAATCGTGCAAAGTATTTAGGTAAGCTCGTCAGAAGAGTGGATTAAACTCCTACGTATGTGATTCGTCTAGAAATTCCTCATAGTCTAGTTCAATGAGCCTCAAAGACGGGGTGGAAGGGGGATTGAGTAGCTCCATAACTCGCGGCTCTTGCGTCTGGTGTAATTGACCAGTTAGGAAACGCGGAGAAGAGAAGAAAAAGAAACATTCTTTCTTTTCTTCTCTTTCTTGTTGTTCATTCAACAAAAATAACTTGAACACAATGAGTTGTCGATGAAATGCATGTATATCATGAATTCTTAACTACGGAAGTTGAGTGGGGAGAAGGAGGAATAGTTAGTGGTAGACACAATGTCATCCATCATTTAACGTCTCGGGATAAGGACAGTAGATGAAACCTCGTCAAATAATGAGTCCAGCTGCTTCAGAATCAACGAATTATATTTCTCAAATTAAATCCACTTATTTTTTATAATTACATTGAAAATTAAAATTATCTTCAATTTTCATTGTGTAATAATTTATTCAAAGCATTCTCGTGTTGAGTAGAGAGTATATAGTTCGTGTATATTAAGAAATTCGTAATTAGATTTCATTAAATGATTTAATATTCCGTCATTGTAATGTTAAAAAATTAAATTAATCTTTATTTTTATTTTTAATTGCAAATTCAAGTGCACGAAAGGTTGCGCATCATGGGAGCAGGCACTTGAGACAAGCTGTCAATCAATCTGCGTAAGTATCTAACAATTTTATTCCAATTACTTTCATGCACAAATTATTTCAAAAATGAATAATTAATTTTCTTTCATCAGAATGGCACACAAGAACTTCTACCCCCAAAAGAATTATACTGCGTTTTAGGATGTCACGAAGCACTAAGCCGTTACTTCCAACGGCTCAAAGGTAATGACAATAATAATAATAATTAAAAATCTGAGAATTCTTTTTCAAATTCATCTTTAGATTCAACAATAAGTGCTTCTTCATCATAACGATCAAAGTTGCTGTCATCCCCTGAATTTTTGCACTTTGGAATATGAGATGGCTCAATTTTCCTATTTAAAATTTGATCCCAATTAGTATCACGAAACCAAACGTGTCGTTTAATATCAAGTGGACCATCTTTCAAATTT
This sequence comes from Aleiodes sp. PSUC_FEM 10030003, assembly GCA_018902275.1. Lineage (NCBI taxonomy): Eukaryota > Metazoa > Arthropoda > Insecta > Hymenoptera > Braconidae > Aleiodes > Aleiodes sp. PSUC_FEM 10030003. The sequence goes on from JABSMS010071795.1 coordinate 5,585, forward strand.
CCATAACGCCTAGTCAGATCTACCTGAAGTATATTCTTCAAAATATCTCTCAATTCATTGGTAAAATGTGCCGGGCATTTGTACTTTCCCGCAACAATTCTTTCATAAATTTTCATTGGATCGTGTGAATAAAATGGCGCATAACCTGCATTCATTTCATAAATTAAAACTCCATAACTCCACCAATCGACGGACTTTCCATAGCCCTTTGAAAGTATAATTTCTGGTGCAAGATACTCAGGTGTACCGCAGAGCGTCCATGTTCTTCCTTCCACCATTTTGCAGAAGCCAAAATCCGTTAATTTTAAATAACCATGACAATCGAGTAAAATATTTTCTGGTTTCAAATCACGGTAAATTAATCCACAATGATGTAAATACTCGAGTGCCATTACAACTTGCGCTGCATAAAATTGTGACAAATTCTCGCTGAATTTTCCCATTTTTCGTAAATGTGTAAACATCTCGCCGCCATTAACAAATGGTAGTACCATGTAAATGAATGAATTATCCATGAAAAAGAAATCCATCGATACGACAAATGGAAAATTAATGGCATGCAATACTTTCTTCTCATTCAATGTGTGCTCAACTTGTTTTGTTTTTACTATTTTCCTCTTCTCTAGAATTTTCATAGCATAGTACTGCGATGTTGCTTTGTATTTGACAAGTACAACTCTTCCAAATGCCCCAGTACCAAGTGTTCTCAATTTCTCAAAATCATCAATACTTTCAGTATTCTTCTTGTGCTTACTTCCTTTCCATCTTTTGTTGAATGATGCTTTTAAACTATCTAAAATTGATTGATACTCACGGAAGCTTGGTTTCCGGGCATTAACTGTAATTTGCTCCTTTGAATCAAGCCTACCTCTTACTATACTATTTAGCCGTACACTTGAATTCATAATGCAATTAAGTTTGCTAATTGATTAATCAAACATGAATACAGTAATTCATCAATGATGAAAATCCCCCTGACAGTCTATTGTCATGATAAAAAGAAGACATAAAGAAAAAAAATCTAAGCAGTGTGTCACCACTGGAACGCCATTTCGGATTGTAGTAGGTGAGGTCATTTATCTACTTAAAAGCTACACGGTGCCCGCAATTATACTGATGAATCGTTTCCTCAAAATGATCGGAGTGCGAGATACGTTGGTTAACGGGAGTAAGAGTGTTTTTGCTGAAAAAGAAGGGAAAAAGAAGAAAACATGGTAGATGAATGACACGCTATTCTTTGTTTGGGTTTTTGCAACGGAAATTGGTGGTCCACTTGTTAGCGAGCCTTTCTTCCCATCCATTGACTGTATCTTTCATCTTTTCTTCAAATAAAATGGGGCATATTGCAATTCAGTAATGAAATCTTCATTCTCCTTCAGAACTTAGGGGAGTTGAAATACTCAGGCATTGTGGATCCTCTCTTCATTTCGCCAGTTGGAAATTCATTAATGAGCGCGTTCCTGAGCGATAAAGCCATTAAAAAGTGATGTCATGACGTAATGAAATGGGTTGAATCAATTTCAATCAATTCTCTGTTTGTCTATAATGTCTCAACATCTTAGGGAGAGGGCAGAACTTTTGTGAGAACCTTTTTCGTTGAGCAGAAAGAGCCGCAAAAAGGTCCTTACAATAATGCCGCTATTTCTTTTTGTTAAGTCTTATGAATTTCTTTTGAAAAGGTTTATTACAAAGACCAACTTAGCCAATTAACCAAATTCGTACGAATCTATTTAATTAGGGTCGGATAAAAAACTAATAAATTTCAATCGACCCACTTCGTATTACCATTTTCACGGAATTTGAAAACGTATTCTACTTCTTTTATCTCAATTCTAACAAAAATTCTTCATCCATTTCTGAGATGTATTTTTTTTGTTCATTAACTGTAAAGACTACCGTTCCCATTCGAATTTGAAATGGGAATACGAAACGAGTGGGTGTTTTCAAGAAAAAAGGAAGTAGCATGAATGACACGCAATTCTTTATTACTTATTTTTCATAGCGGAAATTGGTGTACCACCAGCCCCAGCACTTGTAGCCGACTCATTGACATCTACTTCATTGAAGCTCGAGTGGAATGGCTTTGATATCGAGAGGAAAGCATTTGGTATCTCTTATTTAGTGCAATGGAGATACGAAGAATTGGCAGAGACTTGGCAGTACTGCCGTAATCAATCTTGGGGAGAAGATGATCAGCTTTTGGTTGAAAATCTCCAGCCTTATACCAAATACAGAGTAAGCGTATTCAAAAGCTAAAGTAAAAATCATTGGAACTCGTTAAAACTCAAATCTTAAATGAAAAATACGTTCTTATTTTCTTAAAATTTCGATTTTTCGCAAATGTCTCCGGTTTTGCTCGCCGCAGCTTGTTTCGATCAATCGCAAACAGAAGCTGGGCTGATTTCTCATCGATTTCGTTTTTAATGAAAAGGCACACAAGTATCGTGCACGAACCGATTTTCGATAAATCAATGATTTCTTTCGCAATTTTTATAACAATTCTCTTCGAAACTAAATGTAATTAAAACATGATATTGTCTCAATAATAGTATTATATCCGACCTTGGTATTAGTTCATGAGTTAAAAAATCGGCCTTTATAGCAGTGACCAAAAAGGCCGATCTAATAACTTATGATGAAATTGTCTCAGATTTCATTAGCGAGAAACTGAAAGTGCAACACCTGAATCCGGAGATATTGATTCGAAAACGAGTTAAGAAAATAAATAAATCCGACAAAATTTCAAACATTCAATGTTTTCATATGATTTCCATCGTAAATTTCCTTTATCAATTCTCCAGCTCTCCAAAACTAGAGAGCTGAAGAAGAATAAATAATCGCTAACAATTATCAATCTTTGGATTTCAGTTTCGCGTAGCACTAATATTAAAATCATCACTTCACAATCTTGAGCCAATTGTATCTGCTCCAAGTGTTGTTATATTGACATTAGCAGCTGGTAGACCAACATCAGCACCAGTAATTGTAAGAGCAGCAGCAGTAGACAGTTACCGTGTCTCTGTGTCATGGGAACCTGGTCCATTTCCTAATGGTCCATTGTTGTCTTATGTATTGCAATTGCAAGGAGCTAACAACGATTCCCTTAACAAGGTATACGCCACGCCAGAACAAAAAATGTTTTATTTATTAGACATCTTTTATTCCGTATTTTTTCCATATCTCTTATTATTCTTTGATTAGCTTTTGAATTAGCTGTTATTTTTTCTAGTTCACTGCAATTCAATTCGCATACTCACTCACATTTAATACAATCTTTTGCTACACACATTTTATTAATTTAATTTAGTTTATTCTTCGAGTAACTGAGTGCTGGTTCGGTAATCTGCTTTGTAAATTATTTCATTCAATGCTATATAGTTCGTGCATTGCTTTGCATGTCACCGTGATGTCTCCAATAATGTTTTTTTATCAAATAATAAAATGCACTAACACAGAGACAACCGAATCAGTTAACTAGTTTACTCTTTAAAATTCTGGCATGGCGTTTCTGCCCCTATATTCTTATTTCTAACAGGGGATTTTGAATGATTAAAGGTTTTTATTTTTCCGAATTTTAATCCATTCTTCTGTTTTCTCTATTTTTTTTCAAAACTCAGGATATTCCAGCTTCTGATAATAGCGATCACTACATGTTCCAAAATTTGAAGCCAAATAAAACTTATTCAGTGAGTGTCTCCATGAGAAATGCCATTGGCGATGGACCACCAGCATTGATTTACATCACAACGCCATCGGAACCAGCTGGTATGAATTAAAATAAATTTTAAAGGAAACAAAAAAAACATCTTCCAATTTTAAAATTCTTGGAAAACTTTTTTCCGCGGGATTCATTTCAGAACGGAAGTTTTGAAACGATGTGAGGGATTTCACGTTTGAAGTCGTTTTTTCCGGAAATATCTTGAAGTGTAAGGAAGATGATGAAATTTTCATGAGGATTTCATTCCACCTTTCTTGAATTTCATAATATTTTTCCGAAATCCTTTGAATTCAAATTTCCTCGTTTTGTTTTGCCTTGTAATTTTCTTGGTATTTCTACTCAACTGAAGTTTCAACCAATTTTCATTACGCAATTCTCTAAAAATACACAATCCCTTAGATCTCAGAGAACCTACTTAACAGAAATACAAAACCTCATACAAAAACCAACACAAATACCCAAACTTCCTCTTTCTCTGTTTCCAGTAAAAGATACTCAGCAGCCAATACTAATTCTCGGCGGTGAGCACGTAGTTCTGAAGCAAGGTGCTGACATGCTAGACGAGCCAAGTATAATTTACCGAGCAACAGATAAAATTCGTAGTGTAGCTGTTCACGTAGCATCAGCCCAATTATTCATATCAGACGCAGCGGGCTATGTTTACAAAAAATCGATATTCGAAACAACCCAAGCAAAGATCATTCTCCGGCCAGATCAGGCAAACTTCAAACCACTGAGTCTATCAGTTGATTGGTTGAATTCACACTTGTATGTACTAGGTGAAGTTAGTCATGCAACAACAGTTTGGCAAATAGCACGATGCACACTGGATGGAAAGGGCCTTACTGTTGCTATAGCTGGATTCATGACAAAACCATCGCACATTGAAGTTGATCCGTATAATGGTTATCTCTTTTGGGTGACAAGAAGCGGATTATTCCGATTAGATTTAGCTGATATTAGCAATGGAATTAAGCACGAAGTTCGGCCGTATTTGATACTAGAAGGTAGACATTTTGGTGCATTTACTGTTGATCACACAAACTTCCGTCTTCTAGTACCGGACCACAGTCTGAACACAGTTATCTCAGTTTCTCTTGATGGAAGAGAAGTACTCAATCTACGATCGAACACCCAGCAGCCGAAATTCCAAAATGTAGTGTCCCTAGCAATGGCTAATGGTTTATTCTACTGGACAAATGGAGAAGGAGTATTGACTGAAGGTTACCATGCGGGGCAGAAACTCTACTTCCATAACGCATATCCTGACAGATCACACGGCTCATTCGTTAGTGTTAATGTCCTAATGGATGCTAGTCAGCCAGTGCCCGTACCAGTTAATCCACCTACAGGAGTCCAGGCTATTCTCGGTGCTGAAACAGCCAAAGTGTCCTGGCGAGCACCTCATTTGCTTGGTGGACAGGGCAAAGGCGCTTGGCAGAATTGGTACTATGAGCTTGAGATCAAGGACGAGAGTACTGGTCATATAGTTGCACAAAGAGGTATCGCGGGTTCTTCATATACAGTTTTTTATCTGAGAGAGAAATCGGAGTACAGTATAAAGGCAGCTGCTTATACAGAGGCCGGAAGAGGTCCTTGGTCGAGTGAATTCAAGGGGAAAACACTCCGTGAAAATTCACACGCTTCTATACTGTGGTCAGCTAACGAGGGATTGTTGAAGAGTGATGTTACAGGGGAAAATGTTCAGACGCTAATTCAGGGAGAAGGCTTGAGGGACTTTGATAGCGAATATCACATTGTTGATGTCAGCTGGTACAAAGATACTCTTTACATAGTTGGTAATAATTCAGCACTATACAAGTATAATATGACAAGCCATCAGAAAACAAAGTTCAGTATTAATTCGGTTGGTAGTGTTGCTGTTGATTGGATAGCTAAGAAATTGTACTGGGCTAATCCAAAGCAGCAGATTATAACTCGTGCTAATTTGAATGGAACACAGCAGGAACCAATGTCTATATTGGCTATTGTTAAGGAGTTGATAATTGACTCGCAGGAAGCTTATCTGTACTGGTCAACTGGTCATGCAGTTGAAGTGGCGAGATTGAATGGATTAGATAGGAGATACTATCACTCGGATGAAATATTCAATGGTAAGCAGGTGATGGGTTTGACTGTGGATACGGAGAATCGTTATGTTTATTGGATTGTGCGGAGTTATGAGAGCGGATCTGTGGTGTACAGAGCACCGACATCGGAGATGATACCGATGAGTCAGAAGATAATACCTGAGAGGGTGTCTTCGCTGCAGTATCCGAATATGCAGGGTCCGTTGTGCTATTTTTCAGAGCATTTGCTCTGGTTGCAGGACTATAGAAACGCAGTTATTGGAGATTTGACTGGACAGAATACTGCAGTGATCAATGGCATCAGTCTACTTGGCCTACACATGGTGGCTGTCATGGATCCTGCACTTCATCAATACCCCGCAAATCAAACCTCAGAGACTATTTCGGTTGTTCCAAACGCCGTCAGACTTGAGAGTATCAGGGTTGAAGGCACCTGGAGGAACTTCAATATCTCCTGGGATCCAGTCGTCAACATCAACTACGGGACTGTCTTCTACGAAGTTAAATTCGCTGATTACATTAACACCAATTCTAATGCAGAGATCACCACAAAAACATCTTTACCTTATAATAATTCTGAACAGATTCTACCTTACTCTGTTCTTGAAGTGACTGTTAAAGCATTCACCTACTGGGGAACTGCTCCCCACTCAAGAAAAATGTTAAGATCACCGCAGAGTGTACCGAGTCAGCCAACTAATGTTAGAGCTTTTGTAGAGCACTACAGAGCACCAACTGTCGAAGAGATTGATGTATTCATGACATTTAGGTGGGATCCGCCAGAGTTTCACAACGGTTTGATTCAAGGATATTCTCTAAGATGCTGGTACATTGAGAATGGCGTGAAGATTCATACCTACGACGGGATTAAAGTGAATCACAGCACCAGAGAATACATAGCGCATAATTTGAATTCAAAAACGACGTATTCCTTTGAAGTTCAAGCTTTCACGGAAGTTGGACCGGGTCCTTTCTCCGATGTTATCAATATATCGACTGAAAATGAGCATCCAGTACCCCAGCTTCTGGTTGCAACAACAGAGTCAGTTAAACTAGCTGATTTGGATCTTGAGAGTAATGAAACATTGACAAGGCACATTGCAGTTGAAGTTAGATACTTAACAGCTGAGAATAAATTGTATTGGATTAATGAAATGCAGGAGATTGTTACTGCCGATTTGAAGGGAAGGAACGCAACAAAAATTCTGTCATTAAATGGAACATCATCGAGTTTAGCTATTGATTGGGTTTCAAGAACTCTCTACTGGGCCGAATCACATCGTAAAATTGGAGATAGCCACGTATTCAAGGTGGACTTAAGTGCCTGGGAGGATGGTAATTTGATCTACGAGAAAATAATAACGAGTGAGCGAAGAATAATAAACCTGGAAGTATCACCATTAACTGGAGATCTTTTCTGGATTGAAATAACAGAAGGTAATCACGGAATAATAATGCAATCAAATTTGTCAGGTGAAGAAGTCCGGCCTTTCTTCAATCACAACGAAGACTGCAGGTGCCCATACAGACCGCTCATCAAGGACGTGATGACTGTTGATAGCACTGATCCTGAAAATCCAGTAATGTACTGGGTTTCATTGGAGGGAAACTTGAATATTGCTGCAATTGATGGATGCTTCTGTGATTTACTATCGAAGCCAGGATTCAATAGAGGATTACCACCTTCTTCACTTTCTGCTGATAAAATTCACGTTTACTGGACAAACTGGGCTGGTAATGAAATCTACTTCATGAAGAAAAATAATCCCTATCAAGAGGAAGAGGGAGTAACAATTGAGAGGGTTTACCTTGAGAATATCAAAGGACTGAAAGCAATTGGCCAATCATTGCAGCCGTATCCTGATACAGACTGTTTAACACCATTCCCAATGTCCTACACTGTCACTGAACTCGCAACAGAAGCAAACACCATAACTGTTAAGCTACCAGAACCAGAATCTGATCTTGGCTGCAGGAGTTACAACTTACCAGGTGTCAAGTACACAATTTACGTTGCACAATGCACAGATGACTCCGTTTTCAATAACATGACTTGTGATAATGAGAATGTCAAACTTTATACTTATAAAAAAGAGATTGAAGTTACGAATCTCAAACCATTCACGTTTTACAAGTTTACAGTAGGATTGAGTAATTATTACAATGAACTGGTTGCATCTAGCATTGAGCTTGGCTCACCAGTTATGCTGAGAACAGCAGCTGGTGCACCATCAGCACCAGAGAATGTGACAGTCGAGGCACTAACTCCAACACTAGCAGCTGTCTACTGGTTACCGCCTAAAGTCCTGAATGCAGCAGCAGTACGCTATGAAATACACTGGAGATCATTGAGATTAGTCAATGGAGTTCGCGTTAAGGGTGAGCAAATGATCAAGAATGCTGAAACATTTACAGAGGGAAAGTACTCAACGATGCTACAGCCTCTCGTACCTGGACACGATTATCTCATTTCCGTTGTTGCTTATCCAGCTGATTCTGTTGATACTTGGAGCGAGAGTGAGGGTCAAGTAGTTAGTATGTATCCAGAACCAAACAATCTGACATTGATGGGAGTCAGCATCAATGCAATGAATCTCTCCTGGACTCCAACTGTCAATTTAACAACGAGTTATCTACTCCAATTCACAACGGTTGGTTTCGAGAAATGGCAAATTGCTAATAACATGGAAATCGAGAATAACAAGACTGTTTATCACATCAGAGGTCTTTTATCAAAGACCTTCTACAAGTTCAGGCTGATCTTGAGATATCCAAAGCACAAACAAGACTTTATCTGGCCAACTGACGCAAGATTCACGTTTCAGACACTCGGTGATGTACCGAGCGCACCTGGTATACCTTCTGTAACAAAATTACGTAATTCAGTTTATCAACTGAATTGGGAGCCTGCACAAGCTCATGGTTCTCAGGTAACAATGTACAGACTGGAGGGTAAAATCATTGATGATGATGATGACAATGGTAAATCGCAGCAATGGAATATCTACTACAATGGAACAGATAATTACTGGATTATCGTTGGTGAAATGAATCATAAATATACATTCAGAGTTCAAGCCCGAAACGCCTATGGTTTTGGCGGATGGAGTAAGCCGAGTCCTATAATCGATTTGACTGATACAATTGGAACTACACTGGCAGGACAACAGCATCTGGGTCTCATCCTCGGCATGAGTGTTCCCATTGTGACAATTATTCTTCTATGCTTCTGCTATTTCCTTTGTTTATACAACAAGCAGAGGAAAAAAGTTAAAAAAGCCATTCTTCCGCCAATTGTATCGGATGTTGAATTAGCAACACTACGTGAAATACCACGTGGTAATTTTGTCCAATCAAACGCGCTTTATGCAACATCACTGCAGAATGATCACGATGATTTGTCGCTACCAAAAATTCGTAAAGATCAAATTGTACCAATTAAGTTTTTGGGTAGAGGAGCATTTGGCGAAGTGTTTCAGGGGAATGCCAAGGGTCTTGATGGTCCTGGTATGACACCAGTGGCGATTAAAACTCTCCGAAAAGGTGCATCAGCCCAAGAAAAAACTGAATTCATTCAGGAAGCCAGATTGATGAGTCACTTCAGGCATAAGCACGTACTGAGATTACTTGGTGTCTGTCAGGATCCAGATGGTCCGCAGCTTGTGCTGGAGCTCATGGAGGCTGGCGATTTATTGACCTACCTGAGGACAAGCAGATACTACGCTCCAACCGATCCACAGGCACTGAGACTCCAGGATTTATTGGCAATGTGTGAAGATGTTGCGAGGGGATGCAGATATCTTGAGGAATTGCACTTTGTTCATCGGGATCTAGCGTGTAGAAATTGTTTAGTATCCGCTAAGGATCGGGAAAATCGTGTGGTGAAAATTGGCGACTTTGGTCTTGCCCGAGATATTTACAAAAATGATTACTACAGAAAAGAGGGTGAAGGCCTGTTGCCTGTTCGTTGGATGGCACCGGAATCACTGATGGACGGTGTTTTCACAACTCAAAGCGATGTCTGGGCTTTTGGTGTGCTAATGTGGGAAATAACGTCACTCGGACAGCAACCATATCCAGCTAGGTCGAATGTCGAGGTGCTGCAGTACGTGAGAAATGGAGGAAGACTAACACAGCCTGATAATTGTCCTGATCAGCTGTATGATCTTATGTCACGTTGTTGGAGTGAGGCAGAGAGTAGGCCTAGCTTCAAGACATGTTTAGAGAGAATTATTATACTTAAGAAAAATACTCCTGATGCTATTCTAACACCAGTCCAAGCTGGTCACTATTCTACTAGACGAGGTTTGTATTTCTCTCTTCAGTTTACTTCAACTCGTTTTTCATTTTGGTGCAGAATTGCATTTTCATGCATGCTTTTGGTTCAATTTATTCGAGTCATTATTGTCATTTACTGAGTTCATTCATTTGAAGATATAATGCAATTTCCACTATTCATTTAATAGCAATAATATTGAGAGAAGAAATTTATGATTTTTATTGGCAAAAAAAAGATCAATTGTGAGAAGATTTTTTTTTTCATTGCAAATTTCTTTTCTCAAAAAAAATGTGATATTGTGCTTCTTCAACTCAAATTGGCCATTATTGCATGGCTCATGCTTGCAGGCGTGTCTAACATGGCTTACTTTGCTGACGAGAATCAAAATCATAACAATTCAGGTAGGTTGAGAAGATGGAAACATTCCACAAGACCAATTGATTAACTTAATCTGTTTAATTATTCGTATAAAAATCAGTATTGTCAAACATAAATTACTAATTGACAATTTCCTTCTTTTGCCTCCAGGGAATTCATGGAAATCAAGTAGCTCCGAGGGTAGCCGTGACATGAAGCCGTTTCTTCAAGACTCAGGAACAACGACTGCTCAATTATCAGAAACTGATTTACCGAAATATTTAGAGTTATTACCTGATGGCACTGGTGCTCTGAGAGAGCAGCACGTAGATGAATATGAAGTGCCAAGATCAATACCAATACAAAATGGTAGTATACCAACAATATCACCAGATGGCCGTAAACATTTGGACAACATATTATCGAAAGTTGGTTCATTGAATTCAGTAGCTGAAAAAAGTCAAACATTAAATAGCTCAAGATTAGTTTTATCAGCATTGCAGAATGATTTACGGGCAACATTGAATGAGAAAAAAAAATTGAAGGATAAAAATGATGATGGATCAGAAGTAAGTGTTGATGAGAGAAATTGTAATTCATTGAGTTCATCAATTACGTCACTGCGTGCTCCATTGCCATCAACTAGGCCAAGTTCATCGATTTTTGAGACTCAACAAAATACAACATTGAAAAATGATTTAAGTAGCATTAGGGATAAAAATGTTAATGAACCAATAATATCGGGTAATTCAACATTAAAATTACATAAAACACATACGCTAAATGGTAAAGCTAATATACCATTAGTTATAAATAATTCATTATTAAATTTATTGAGACAATCATCTGGCATTGATGAGAGCCTCAATATTGTAACGTACACAAATGTAAATACTGATTCTCCTAGAGTCAATTAATTATTCAGGGACTAAACACACAATTGTGCCTTTTGTCATTATCATTTCAATAATTTTTATTCATTCTACCTTTTTTTTAATATATAAAAAAACGTTTTTTTTTCTTCTAGGCACGCAAATCTCATCTTTCTTGTAATCACTCTTGTATTTATTAAATGAGGCTGGATTGATTTTTTTGATTGTTAATTATTAAGAGCCAACGTATTTATTTTGCAAGATAAATTTGTAAAAATTTGTTAAGTTTTATATGTAAAGGAAAATGAAAAAAAAAGAAGAAACTAATTTGATATTATTGAGAGAGTTGTACTATAGGTAGGTTTTATTATGATAGATTATTTAAATTCTTGGGATCAAAAATAGTTTAAGATTTTTATAATGATGTATATAGTTCCAGAGAAATTATGTAAGTTTATTGTCGTTTTTAAAATTTTTTTTTCTTAATGAAGGATTCCATCTTCCATCAATTTTTTTTTTGGTCATGTGAAATAGATTAATGTCTTCCTAACGCTCATTTTTTTCCTAATGGTCATGACTTACTGTAATGTACATAGTATTTACTTGTTGACCAAAGAATAAACAATTGTCAGTTAATCACAATTCTCTTTTTTATTTTACATTAAAAAAAATTAATTTCTAGTCTAATTGACATAATGGAAAAGTGGAGTAGAAGTTTATGTGCATCAATTTTAATCAATTCTTCATCAATTTTTCTAATATGAGTTTTTTGGACTATGAAAAGAGCTTTTTATACGATGAAATAAATTCTTCAATTAACTCAATGTTATTTAAGCTAACATTTCCCGGAGTATATATTTCAATTTTTGATTATCTAAGCAGTGGGAAAACAATCAATTAATATTTAAAAAAATGATTTATTGCAATGCTCAAAATCATCAAATAAAATCATGTACACTGTGATGTTATCCAGTGTGAACTTAATGAATTGTAAAAACAATTCCTCTTTCACTTTTTTATTATTCTAATAGGATAAAAATGATTGTTCAATTATTCATAAATAAAATACCCCTCCAATCTGATCTTATTAATCGTGAAGTTTAACAATAATTTTATGTTACAATATCAATTGCTGTGGTGCAACGAAGAGTCTCCATTAAATTCTGAAAAAATAGCAAAAGCATTCAAAAATTATTTGCATTCAGAAAGAAAGATTGCATCATGTAAATAACTATTTATTTACCTAAGTTTCGTTCGGAACTGTAACATCATCATCATCGAATTCATCGTCCTTGCTTTGTTCATGTAGGAGAACATACTCCCTCGAGCTAAATCCAAATTTCATAACATCTTTCTCCAGCAATTCATGATACCTTCTGGGCTCTAGTTTAACTCCATTAACAAATGTACCATTAGCTGATTCTAAATCAATTAAATATGGCCTAACACGTTTACCCGAGCTGCCGTTGTCTCTTTTGAATGGCACAAGCCTGTACTGAAGTGCAGCATGCTGCTTTGAACATGATGGATGATCAAGTGGTATGTCAGCTACTTTTCTATCTCTACCCATTAAATAAGCCGATTGTCGATGAATATAAAGAACTGGCAATGGTTTTTCGCCCTTGAATGGATACAAACGCCATCGTCTCTTTGGTTTTCTGGCATCCGATGGCTCAGCATACTTGATAACAACACCATTGACAGTGTTTGTATCTTCCGTTAACTTACCAGATAATCCGAAATTTGGTTTCTCTTTCTCAACTGGATTATCGTCCTTCTCCTCTTTTGGTATACGTTTTCCCCACTCTGGTGCCGGTTCCTTCTTAATCTTTGTATTACTGAAATCAAATTTTTTCGAGTGATCATGTTTATCCCTCATTTTTTGGTTATGTTCACTACTTTCATTCTTTGATTTTCTTGATCTAAAATCATCGTCCCTATTTCTTGATCTACTACGTGAACGTTCACGTCTCTTTGATCTTTCATTACGCGTTCTATCATCGTATTTATCACGCAATTTATCACGGCGGTTGTAATCATTGAATTCACGAGATTCTTTGCGACGGGATCTGTCACGGTTTACACTGTTTTCACCAGCCATTATCCACCAATACTATTTTGGTTATGTGTTCCTTCCTCCTACTATATAAAAGACATGGCATGTACATCTCGAATTGAACAACGCCATCTTGAAAAGTCGAACTCGCATCGCGAATCGAGATTAGAACATCG
>JABSMS010071806.1:0-19123 GCA_018902275.1 Aleiodes sp. PSUC_FEM 10030003
TTTGAAATATATAATCAATATATTTTCGATTTATATTTTTTAGAATATATTTTTTTCTACACGGGCCGAAAAGGTTGGAAATCCATCTCCCTCGACGACTGAATTTTCAGTCACACTCACTTCCAGAGCTTAACCTCCACCTCACTCTCTTTTCTACAACGCGAATGGACTCATTCTCCTGATGGCGTTGGCATGAAGCAGCTGCGAGTGTGTATTCCGCCCGCCTCGTTGCTTCACCTTGCTCACCACCTATAAAGATCCACGTCACGCAAAGTAATCCCTGACTTTCATCGCACCACCGAGCACGCATATAACTACGTGTCTCGTCAAACTTTTCATACGTCTACTTACATTCACGTTTCTCCTGTTTATCTCTCCTTTCACATCCCACCTTCTTCTGTGAGCCAAAAAGAATAACAGAGATGTTGAAAAAAATAAGATATTGATGAGGATAAAAATTCTGGAATATTGTGTCTTACGAATAAATAAAGGAAAATTAAAACAGCTGAATCATTGTAAATGCATTATGTTCCACACAGTAGACTATCTATTCTAAAGTCACAACTACGTGACAGAGTGAAGCACGAGCGGATTTGTCGTGTGACGCAAACCGCAAAAGCCCCAACGAGCGTGACACGTCCTTCACGAGAGAACGACGATGAAGAGAAAGGTATATAGAGAATATGATATTGAGAGAAGTCGAGAGGTGAAGGGGGAGGTGGAGAATACGTGTTTCTACCACGATCCTTAGTAATTACCCTCGTCGATATCTTTTATAGCACTATGAGAGACCCAGAGGTAAATTGTGAGGGAGTGAAAGAATATTTATACAGCCGTCAGATGACGGGATGATCGAGGAGGTTCATTCTCAAACCAACAGAATGACACGACACTTTTTTTTATTTGCCAGCTCACAAATATACTTTAATAAAAGAGATCGAAAAATGAAAAAAATCCCTGTGGAAGTAACAGAAGCTGTCAGACAAATTTTTATCACGGATGGAATTTAAAAAGTTAACGATCTTTAATGCGTCTGGGGAAGATAATCTTTTCTCCCTTCACGTGAATCGCTTTATCATCGACGATGCAGCCCAAGTTGCTCCGGCATTTTTCGGTTCGCCTGTAAACGACGAGACGAGGAGGAACAGTCGAGAAGTGTATTGAATGAGTGCGAGAGAGAGAGGTAGGTGAGCGCGAGTTAATTTCATAGCTGATCACCCCGGGTAATCCGGCCAGGGGCGGTGGCACTCATGCAGAAAACAAAGCTGTGCGGGGTGGCCAGGATTTAACCCTCAAAAGCCATCGCATTTCTCCCTACTCCTGTACTACCTCCCTTTCTACAAAGTCCCACTCTCTCTTCCCGTGTTTGTACCTATAGACCCTTCATCTCACGGCCAACGACCAAGCCGTCGTACGTCATAAGTGCTTCCGCGGCAGATTCATCATCTTAGCTGGCTTTCATCCGGGTTATCCGGCTTTTTCCGCTCGTGTCAACTCAACCTCCTTGTTCGCTCTTATTTCATACAGATTCGTGTTTATTACTCTAGTTTCACGGAGAAATATAATAAATTAATCATGAAAAAATAATGCATAAAAGAAAATTATCAGGGATTCATGAATAAAATATTCATTGATTTTTTTTCGTTGTGAATAATGAATTAATATTTTCTTCCCACGACTTCACATTGAGGCCAAATCCTCGTGTAAATTCAACCTCATAATATTTATTTACTGTTACGATTAACGATGATAATTCGCGCAATGAGATTCTTGGATAAACAAAAAATTTATAAACGCATATTTATGACAATAGAGGGGAGAATGAGGCACGAGCAATGAGGATTTGCGTAGTTCTGTTACGTTTCACACACGAGAAATATAACAGAGAAGAAAGTACCTAGGGTTTAGATACTTTTCTGTTCTCTCTCCCTTTGCCCCTCTCTTTTGCTCCCTTTTTACTCCATTGAACGGTAATCCCGAGGAGGCCGCGGCGCGCGTCGACCAAATGCATGAGGGGGGAATGAATTCGTTCCTGGTGTTGGCTCGAGCTCCGATAAATAAATCAACTCGTAAAGCAGCTACCATTAGGGCGTGTGGTTTGTATATGAGTAGCTACCGACACTACGTCCATTGGCTTTTCTTCTCACTTTACTTTGACTTAATGCCCTGAAGTATATGCCCATTATCTGGCATGATACGAAACCATTTCGTTTCGATGCTTATTCTGCACTAGGGGTTGGCAACTCTATATATATATAATGCTTGATTATCACTGAATCAATTGCCGAGAAAATTACATTTGTAAATGAAAGTCTTCGAGGGAAAGATTTATGTTTGTATACTCAGGGATAATTTATTCCATTTTATCAGTGCTCTTGAATTTTGTTTGGGAAAAGGCGAACGTGGAGACTATTTGAGTGTCAGAGTTCCACTTCGTTCCTGTAATTCAGGAATGGGAAATTTTTCGAAGGTTCATGTATTCCAACATTAAAATTCTAAATCACGAATTTTAGCCGTCATTATAAATTTAGGAACGGATATTTTGTCTAATTACGGGCCTTGCTATGATATCGTTGGCGTAGAATCAAAAGAGCGTAAGCACCTTTTTTTTGTTGAATAATAAAAGGGCGTAAGTTAGTATTTTTATGAAAAATGAGAGTAGATTCAATTTTTGTAGATTCCTAAAAAAATGGTATTTACGCCCTTTTGCCTCTAGGGCGATGGTATGCATAGAAGGCTGGATAATCTCAAATGTTGACCTGAAAATGAAACAGAGAATTATTATTACACTGTTAGAAAAAAAAATAGAAATTCCATGGACAATCTGAAGGTAATTTTCATCAGCGTGATGTTTAATTTTTTTTTATAGGAAGATGGTTATGAAAATTGAAGTTTTAGGTCAAATTCAAGGAAATTCATGAGTCTCAAGTAGAAGTTAAAACTGAAATTTTATCACTTAGTTGAATTTTCAAATGAACATGAATATTGAGAACCGAAAAGGATAAAATTTTTTCCCTGAATTTTTCTTGATCAACAGAATTTGCAGGGAATGAATTATTCAGAAAATTCCAGGACTCTAGCCCATTTTCTCCTTTTTTTTTAGCACTGCGGAACTTCCTGAATTTAAAAATGTCGAAAAAAATTACCAGAGGAACAATTGATTGATTTTCTACATTTATTCTTAAACTGGGTAGTTTAATTACGACTTTTCCACAAATATTCACCACAAAAGGTGAATGAGAACGTATTGTGAGCGACATTCGATACCTTTCTCAACGAGTTCGAATTTAGTCTTACAGGGATTCAATTGAGCTTCATGCTTCACGAGTCTCGAGTAACTGTCATGTTCCATAAGTGAAGTGTTGAACAGAAGAACCGCAACTTCCCAACACAACGAAGAGTGAAGTCCCGTTGGTCTACTTCAGTCAACGATCATTCTTCATTACTTCCATCAATTAATTACGCCATTAAAATCTTCCCAACCATATTTTTTTCCGTCTTCGCTTGTTAATTCAATGAAATAAAGAACTATAAATATGTATTCTCCTGGAAATTCAACATCACGAATGAACTCTAATGACATTTAATTCACCGAACTCATGAAAATCAACTTCAGAAATAAAATTCCATCCCTGAATTTAATTCCCACTCATACTGTCAGATGCACGAGAAAGATTCACACTCAAGCTTGTCACACATAGTTTTCCAAGTGCATAATTTTTTTTCATGTCACCTCCCTCCCCTCTCTTTCCACCTACGTTTTAAAATGCGCCATGAAACTGAAGTCTCGTCGCCATTAGTTTATTTTTAAAAGCAGTTTACAATTTTATTCGAGATCAAGTGCTCTGGCATGTGGATATCACATACGACATTTATGTTAGCTGAGTTTCCAAAATAAAAATGTGTGAAAACAAAATAAAAACCGGAATATGAAGAATGCGAGGGATGGAGTTTTTATTCGAGAACGTCAGTGGCATCGGTTACAGGTGAGTGGCTACGTGCTTCTCAACGAGGAGCATATTTTGTCAGTAGAGAACCTCACATACTCTTTCCCTCCAAATAAATATAGCGCATATAAAAATTACTACAGTGCAACAGAGAGAGAAAAGCAACGTCATAAAACTCAAACGTCGCACTTTCCACGAAAACATTCGAGTTCCGCTATGAATATAGTTGGCCACGACGACGGCAATAAAGAGTTTTGACAAACGGGCTAGACACGCGCGTAGGTACTCCAACACTTTGCCTCACCCATGTCCGGCAAAACGCGGAGCTTTTTCATTTACCGGTGCACGAGTGTGAAAAGAGGGGGGCAAGAATAAAAAAAATCACGAAAAAGCGAGAGTTCACGAAAAAATAACGAAACGAAACAGAAAAAAAAGGAACAATGGACAAAAATTGTATGGATGGTAGAATGGCCGCGTCGAGCGAACAGCGAACAAGTCGCCTACATGAATACCACGCGCTCATGTGCCCAGGGGCTGTATTTGTTTCCCCAGCATGACAGAAAAGTGGAAATATATATATACATAGGCAGAAAAAAAAGTGATGAATTAATTACCTAAAAGTTTTTAATAACATTCGATGCAATGAATTCTAAAGGGGCAGTGTAATGTGAATTTTTGATATTTTGTATGTACAATGTTTGAGAAGGAGGAGAAATGAAAATTATCAGCCTGCGGGAAAATACAATGCAATGACTGGTGGTAACACGGTGTATAAAACACCTGTGTATATCCCTCTAGTCATCCATGCAACAACCACTACCAATTGGAATCATCGAGCGTTGAAACACTCGATTACTGCATTAACAATTCTACTAATTCGTGATCGAATTGTACAGTGACTCACACTTATTCACATGGCTTTATACACTGTGAAATATCCGACTGGCATCACCTCCCCTCAGTGGCCCTCGATTCATAGCAAACGAATGGTGGAATCAATGCCAATTAGAGGGAGAGAAAGAGAAAACTGTGCAGGCGAATGGTAGACTGGAATTTCGCACAGGAGAGAGAAAGAGAGCAGGAGGTTGCAAAAAGGACATGTACGTGTGTGCACCGAGCTTTCGACGTTGTTGGTAGAGCTGATACTCGATTTCACTACCTGTGAAGAGTTCTGAATGTAGGAGAGGATCGATATATCATTGCGACAGCCGGTTCTACCGTAATTATCAAAATAATTGCACCACGTGCAGATTCGAATTTAATAATTAATCAGCATTAGAAACGTAATTAATGAAACTCAATATCATCTGAAGAATATTAAAATTTTGTTCTTTAACTCCAAGAAACAATTACTTTTGTCTGGATCTTGTTCGAGATAAATTTAAATAAATTATTATCCATCAAACAAAACTAAAATCCACTTGTATCCGAACTGTATACACTCGTATTCTCAGTTTCCATTCCTCTCCAAAGCAATGAATACGAATAGCTTTTGGAGAGAGATACGATCGTGATCCTGGGGTTAAATTAAATGATTTGCATAAGTAGGTGGGTGTCGACAATCGCAAACATTGACAAACGCGTGCTCCCGTTGGGGCCCAAACTTTCTCCCTTCTTCATTCACTCTAACTACCAAACTAACAAACAGTGTAGACGTTATAAGAAGAATATATTATTAGAGATGATAGAAACATTGAATCAGTGTTGGGGACTACGGAATAGAGATAGGTAGGGAGGGAATTTTGTAGATCATCGCTGTATGACACGTGTCGGTGGATGCCTGGCGGACCACTGATACAGCTATTCACAATTACCCGGGTATTCCCCGTGGGTCAGATTAACAATCGTACACGTGACACTTTGACACCGTTGCCAAAACATCATTACTGTATTCGCATTCCCCATTTTTCATTATAAGTCATTAGAAAGAAGCAAAAAAATGGCAAAAATCTTCGTTTGATTTTTTGGGACTCAAACATTCGGGATTATGAAATTTATTTTTCTCCTGTTTACTTATGTTGCAACAATGTTTGTGTCACGTGTCGATTCACATTATTACTATTTGTAGATAGGAACGTGGAACGGAAAAAGCTTGGGGGAGGATAGCCCAGAAGTTTTCGGCACTGAATAACATCCCTTCGTGGGAAAAGCCAACACAAACAGAATAAAGTAGAGATAGATAAAGTGGCCGTGGCTGATCACATACTGTGTTTAGAGGGAGAAAGGAGAAATGAGAATCCTCGAAAGCTCCAGTCATTCATTCTCCCCTAGCAGTCATATATGCGCACTTAATCCGGGATTGACTCGTGTCACTTATTAATATTTTATGCAAACACTGTGATTTGCGCACCACCAGACACACTTTCACCGTTTTAACTCGTCACTAAGGGCTTTTGGATGCATGAGCAGGCTACTTTCATGATAACGTAATTCGAAAATTGTTTATCAGTATTTGCTGATCTATTTTCTAGGGGGCGATCGCTTCCTAATTATATCATTTCGCAGGATACTTAACGTCTCAATTTCAAACCCGCTTATCGAACTGGCAACGTGAAGTTGATTAATTAATCGCATTTCTCAAGCGGAAAAAGGATAACTGAAAGGGCTAGGACACTGAAATCTGCAAGCCAAAGGGAATCATAGTAATCCTGTTTGGAGTTTTTTTAAGGAAAAAAGACGGAGAATAGTTCCGAATGTTGGTCGTGGGTGTCACTACGACGATCGTCTCGGAGAGCATTTCGTAAATGGATCCCGTTCCCCTGGTTGAAAAGAAGCTCATTCTTCCTCTCTCTCTCCCTCCAGATTTCGCTGTAGCGCAACCACCGTGGCTCACCACGACGCGCTCAATTCCGGTGATCCTCTGCGCGAAACATTCTCTCTCTTCAACCTCGACATTGTCGTGTCTACCGTCCTTTTCTTAGTCGTTTATTCCCTCCTCTTTTTTATAACCTACAGCCCTCTCCTCACTGATCCAAGCGGGGTTTTCCTCCACTATTCTATGCTACCCTCCTCTCGTTCACTGAGAGAGCTCGCTTACTTTAAATTGCTGATGAGCATTTTTAGATTGGTTACGTTAAGTGAATTGGTACATAGACGGGGCAGCTGTGTTTTCACGATAAAAGTCTTAATGAATCCGGCAACCAAGTAGTGGAGGTGATGCTCGATTTATCCACCCTTTATTCCCCCAGCCCTCCAAATCAAATTTTCTTTCATTTAACCATTCAACTTCAATTGTTTCTTTTCATTTTCCTCTTCAAGTACTCAGGGGAAAAACGAAAAATTATTTGTTCAAGCGACTGGTAGAAATGAGAATGTGTATTGAAGAATGGAGGAATGAATAAGCAAAGTGAGGTAAATTCCAGTGGGTTAATCAAAGTGTTCCCTACCCGCATTACAATCAGAATGTAGCTCACCCATTCACGTTTCTTTCTGTCCATGTGTATGTATCCGGGCGGAATGAGAGGAAAGCGAGGAAAGAAAGGCTAGGCAGAGAATCGACGAGGAAAAAAATAACCAACAGACGAACACCCCGGAATACACGGAGTGGATAGTAGCGTATGCCTCACACTCACGTTTTTCCTCTCCTCATACTCTGCCTGTATGCCTTCTGGTCTCATCCGATAAAAGGAACGGGGTAGTCCGAACCCATCCGGACTGCTGCAACAACAATAATGTCGTCGTCAGTTCGTTAAGCACTTCTTTCAAGCCCTGTGGACATGACAACTGTATAACGTATATGAAGAGGCATGCGAGTGACTGATAAAAAAATGATTTTTTTTTTTAATAAAAAAAATGATTTCTCCTTTATTTTTTAATAAATAAATTTTTCCTCTCTTCGTTTCTCATTCTTCAACATTTTTATGCACATCACTGATATAATTGTGTCATCGACAGAAGTCCTACACATGAGAAAGAATTTGTTACTACAAGAATCAGAAATGACGGGATTGATTTTGCGGTCTGTGAGATTTGAGTAATCCCAAGTCAGAATCAGGCACCCGTGACATATCCGTTTGACGCGCATCTTGTTAAGGGATACAAACCAGTAGTGTCTGTATTCTCAATACAACAGATGCATTCAATTTTATCCCTCCTACTCTCTCACTTTTTCTTTCTCTCTCCCAGTGCGGACAATCCAGTGCCAATCGGAGCATGAATTCTCGTGTCCTACTTGATTGACATATTTTTCGTGGGTACTATTCAAAGAACTACTCCACTGGTGCTCGAAAAATCCCTGTGGCATTCTCATCTAAAGCCAAATCTCGAGGAAGAAAAAAATTAAACCAAACACTAATTCTTACGACAGATGTGTACACGAAAAATCCCTCGAAAAATTCATAAACAGTTGATAAATAAAAAAATTAAAATAAATCTGAGTCGCGTCAAGTTACATTGTGACGTAATATTGCGTATGGAGCCTCTTGGCAGCCGATACCCCACTTTCGCCTTGTCCATTGAGATTTGAAATGCAATACTCATCACAAATCCAATCTTCGGACACGAAAGTTAGAGAGAGAAACAAGGGATGGAGGGTCCGATGGTAAAGTGAAGACGCCTCAGTGTAGAATCTAACCCACACCACTTTAAGTAGTGTGACACGTTTAATTGGTAATCCGTTTAAAGGATTAGTAACTCACGACGGGTATTAGGACGTGTCGCTTGGTCCTCACTGCAGCTTGTTCAATTCGCACGGACATGTCCAAGGATACATCCGTGCTGCGTGAATTTGATCTACTTTGATCACATCACTCAACCAAATCAATGTGTCTGCGTCCGGAGAATAAGGGATTGATTCAAGCCGGACATTTTGCTTGAACGGAGTCGTCTTGATTCAAGATCAACACCGGATTTCGATGAAATCGGCTTGAATCAAGCTGTTTTCTGCTTCGAATCAAGTCTTTTTTAGGTACCATTCCCGAATGAAAAAAAAATATAATGAGAATTATATGGAAAGTATGGGGCGATATAATTCGGCAAAATTCGAATTTTTTCTGGCTCGCATCTGGATGTATAATCGATTTGAATGATGTTTGGTTGCTTCTTTCCTTCTCCCATAGACATGTGTTCGTGCGGATTTTCAAAATCCCCTGTGATCTAATTGGGATTAAAAGGGTGAAGCATATATAGAGCTACTTTCACTGAAGGATTTGCGTGGAAAAAGTGAATTAAAGAGTTAACGGAATACGACATTGTAAAGTTTCAATGAAACCGGTTCCTTAAAAACTGGATTACCAAACTATTATTCTTCATCGAATTAAACATGAGAAATCCTCATCATCATCACTCCACGGCTTTCGCTCGAAAGCAAAGTGAACTGAGTGGGAAAACAAAGAGAAAAACCATCAGCCAAGTTGCAAAAACATCTGCTCCAACACGGAAATTGTGAGTTACACGAGTATTATATTATCGATAAGTGAAATAAAGAGAATTAATTGTGTAAAGTACGAGGGCAACCGGTTCTTGTTGATGCTTTTGTAAGTCCTGACGATCGCAACCGTAACGGAGGCCCTGAATTTTTATTAACGTAAAAAACCAATCCTCCTTCCATTGCCTCTCACTTTTCCCAGTCTGTTACAGTAATAATTCCCATCTCGATCGGAGTTTTGACCCCAGTGGCTAAAAAAACCGTTGGTTCCTTATACTTATAATAAAATCCAACCTAATACCTTATATTCTCCTATATATGAAAGATTTTTTGAGAGATAAAAGGATATAATAAAGTGGCCCAACAGCTGTTGCAGGTTGTACTGCCTAGAGGTGTAAAGCCAAACACAATAAGTATAATTTCGTGGATTCTTAGTATCTCGATATTATCGAAATATTTCAATTTTGAATGTAATAAAAATTCAAACTCCTGAATTATTTCTTCTTTAATACTCTTGTTGAAATGTCAAGTGTCAGAAGTTTGAGAATGAAATTGTCGTGGTCGATCTGTCGTTGTTTGCATCTCTTGATGAGATAACGGCCAGATTTACAAGCACGAGTTCATGCATGGAGATCGAGGGACTTGAATAAAATAATAAAGAAGCAGAAAAACCCATTGGAAATAAAACACAAATGAAAGTAGTAGAGAAAGAAAAAATATATTAAACTTATACAAAGAGCCGAAAGAGGCATATATTCGACGATGCTCGAGCGATAGAGCCGCGCAGTCACCGGACATTCCTTCTGCGCGGTCCTTCGTGACTCGATAATCTTGGATCGTTCGGATAATGGTCATTCTGGGTCTTGTATCGTACTCCCGCGTGAATCTGAGAGCCGAAGGAACCGTACGTTATACAGCTGTACGTTATACAGATATACTTAAACTCCAGTTTACCCGGTTTTGTTTTTTCTTATTTATTTGGCTTCATTCCCCGCGCACTATGATATGTGGCGATATATGTATCATGATAGGCAAAATGCCACGGAACTTTTGAATGAAGGAGGTGAGGCTCAAAATGATAGTCTGTTAGAGCGCGTTAAATTGTTGAGTAAATGGCAAACAGGGGCGTAGGTAAATGAAGACCAAACACCTGGCATCACTGACTTGATATAAAGCGCCCCATTCTTATCCTCAATTTCACGTAATAATAGAGATTCAACAGTCTACCCTTTCATTTCTCATGGAATTGTTACGTTTATATATAACTCATTTAAAATATTCACGATACCCATTTCACACGCGCATTAAATTTTAATTAATTAATTAATCTTGGTATGGAAAAAATTGACTTCAGTCATTTGAAAGAGAGTGATGAACAGTGATGTGAAAGACAGAAGTCTTTAGTCAGTGATTCCTTGTAGTTACTTTGCAATAAATCAAATTGCTTTTTTATCCATTGATACAAAACGAGTATGGAGCAAAAGATAAAATGGTAATGAAAACAAGATCGATACGAATGCGATAAAATTCTTTGGGCTTCGAATGGGGCGACGAGACACGCGTCCCCGATGCGATGACGATCAAAAAGACAAAGCCCATTTCTATACGCTGAGAGTATGTATCTATAGCCACTGAATAAATGCCAGGCACGTAATTGATGCGACCGGATGCAAAGAGAAAAAAAAAATTGCACAAACAAAATGAAGATAAAAATGTAATGAAAAAAAGAAATTACTGGAGAGACTAAACCGGACTGTCCATCATCGAACTGTCCGCGGATTATTGGGAAGCGACAATTCTCGTGTTCTCATTACTTATTTCATTTATTTATTATTCAAATTTGCCTAAACATTCTCAGTTGAAAAAAAAAGAAATACTCACATAAATTTAACTAATTTAAATCGCAAATTATTTGCTAGATGATTTATCTGATTGTAAATAACATTCAACTCTGAATTACAATTCGGGAGGGATCATTGGAAAAATAGTGAGGAGACTCTGAAAGCCACTTGACTCATTAACATTCCGTTGTTGGTGGATAAAGGTAAGAGAGGGGTACAGAAACCAGGGGGAAGTGAAATAAAAGAGGCGCAGGTAAAAAAGAGAGGCTATGGGCATACGTCCAGTGGCCAGTTGGGCCCGAATACCCACCTATACCCATCTTTCGAGTCTTTCCTTCCTACCATAACTCGTTAACTCGTGGGCAACGAATCAAGCCGAACTCAGTTTTGTTCCTCAGTTTGTTGAATTCACTTTAATTTTTCCGTTTAATCCGTTCAATCTCTTCACGCTATAAAAATTCTCATTAAAATCCGAGTGAATTTACGATTTCTCAGTGAAATAATTACAAGTGGCTGTAAAAAAAAAGTGTACACAAGCAGATGGGGTATTGAAGTAAGTCCCATTTGGAGCTCCCTGTGTATCGAGGGTTTTCGCACAATTCCAAATGGGGGATGAAGGAAAAAATAGAAGAGGAGAAATGTATCCACTGGGCGCGGGAAAAACGATCGACTTCCACTAAGTGCGCTACTCCGCTGAGACCAGAGGCTTATCTCGTCGGGGCACTTAGGCAAGGCATTTTTGCATTATTCAGATGATCATCGAACGATTCACGTTGGTTTTTGTAACGCCACTTCACTCTCTTTTCATTCTCAAAAGGAAACTGAAAATTCAGTGTTGCATATTGTCGAGAGAAAAAAATGTTAAAAAAAAATTTTAAGTCGCGAAGAAATGAAAAAAATGTATTTTCTTTAATTTTTGATCGTAGAGCAGGAGACATTACGATTCAATATTTAGTATGGATGGTGCGGGTTTGTTTTGTCATCGCGTGCCATGCCGTACGTCTTATATAGAGATCGCAGACGAGATTCTCAATGGGAATAAAATCTCGCTGCATTATTCGAATCAGATCGGGTCTCATCGGAATGCCTGGATCAAACTTAATAATGGACAGAGGGGAGTCGAGGGGTGGATAGCAGTGGAAGAAATGATAAAGGAGAGATGATGAAAAAAGAAATAATAAAACGAATTAAAAAAATGAGGTAGTAGAGAATGTGAATGGAGCACGCGAGCTGAATACAAAATACGTATCTATCATCGTAGACGTGGCGACGTACAACAATTAATATCCCACCTTTCATTGCTTCTACGTTGAGTTGTTTGAGTTCGATATGTCTTCGGGATAGATGTGGGATGTAATGATCATCTCGATTGACTTTACGGAGAGATGTGAATCAAGATCGAAGGCGGTCAGATAATCTCCTCGTTAGCACGACAAAATGTGTTACGAACTTAATTAATACCTTGTGGGTGGGCTCTACGTGAAATTGTCAATTAAATTGCTCTAATGAGGACACAACAGAGTAATAATGACGTATAACTTTCTTTTATATCAACACATTCGTTTTTCTTTTCCATTTAAATTTTGGAGAAATCCGAGTAAATAAATGATTAATTGTCATTTTAGATGTCGACTCGATTAATCATCCTAATAACACGGTGAGTGAAAGAGGGCGGCAACAGTCGAGGAACTACGAGTGGGACTCGAGGGAATGAAAGATTGGAAGCGTCAACATGTTGGAGAATGAGGCTGACGAAGATGAGGACAAATCCAGGAGAAAAAGTGTGCTGAAGTGATGGGCTTTGTGGATGAAGGAGTGAAGCGGGGGAGGAATCAAAGTTGCGTTTGGCTTTCAACAAGAGACGCACAGAGGTCCACTCTCACATATTTGTATTCTACTTTCGTACTGTTTGCTGAAACATAATATTTCGGCTCGGTTTGTGTATTTGACGGTACTTCTTTTTTATGACCAATCCATTACACTGTCTGAGCTTCAAATACACCGCAATGTACATACACGTGTATGAATTAATTAATTGCCACGGTAATAAAGAAAAAATAAAATGAAGACATGAAAGAAGTTATTGATCAAACTACTTTTCCTCTCTTTTTCATTCTCCATTATTTTTTTTGAAGCATTGAAAAAACATGGAAGGGTCTTGGATTTATTTGAGAACACTTTGTTTTCCTACGGTGGACACGGTCTCTCTGAGAGAAGTGAAAAAAACGTATTCAAGAAAAGAGAGAGAACCCGATTTCTAATATCCCCGGGAGACTTCGGGATCAGATACATTGGGCATCGGTTGGGGACTATCTATTCAATATGCTTCCATTATTTGGTAGGTGATAAGACGAGGGCGCCGGGTGGCTACACGAGTAGAACGAGGGAGAAACTGTCCCTGTGAACGATCCTGGGGCTATCTTCGGCTCTCCAGGGAGTCGTGCGATGAGCGATAGTCCTCGTTCTTTTCTCCTTCATCTTCTATTATTTTTTTTCTTCTCTTCTTCCTCTGCCGCTTCTTTCTTTTTTCAGTATTCAGACACCAGCGAAACTTGCTAATCCAGTGATTCAATTCCAATTATCGTAACGTAAAGAGAAGAAATAAATGAAAACTTTGTTTCGATCTTTGCGAGGAAAAGAAATAAAAGGAGTGGAAAACTAAATGTTTAACAGGAGTTTTGGTTAAATTGGAAATTTCCACTCGTGTGTTAAACGTACAATCATTTTCACCAATGGAACATCGTGTAAATTCTATATACCAAAGGGTGTTGATATCTCAACGCGTATCTAGACATAAAACCGCGCGCGCCCCAGGGTTTTATTCAGAAAAAAAAGAGAAGTCTGAGTTTGCCCATTGGGGCACGCACAACAATGGGGCCCATATGTTTGCGGGGGTGTATAACGTGACGGTAGAAACCTCTAGACCTCCATCGACCCGAAGCACATTTCGTAGGCATAGGAATTGCCCTCAAGACTCTCTAGCGTGCAAATTTTATTTCACAATACCTTTTCCCCAGAAATGGTGTTTTTTCTGATTTTTTTTCGCTCACCCACATTTCTACTGATAAACGAACATGTCCAATTAGAAGTTTTTCCAGAACAGAAGGGTAAAAACAATGTGTGCATGTAGAACTCTAATTAATCATTATTTCGGAACACTGATTTTATTCCTCTTGAGCTGAACGAGAAAAAAATCAGTTTTAAACAACACAGATGAAACAAAGAGTTATGAAAAAAAATTTATTACTTTTTTTCTGTGCTGATGTGGAAAGATCTGGACATAGTTCATCCCCTCTCGTAACATGTTACCCAGAGATACAAAGCAAGGCTGTTCTTTCCTCTTCCCTCCAGGCAAACGAACGAAAAGGGAAAAAGAATGAGAGAAAAAGATATGCTATGAAATACACAGTATTTCGTGGTGTATAAGAATGGCAACTTTTCGCCTGGATTCATTCTTCTCTCTGTATCCACCCTCTCGAGACAGTTTCACCAGCAGTGTTTCGCTTATGGAAACAGTAATATCAACTTCCGGTAAGACATTCTTTCAGCAGTCAAAAATAGAAATTCTCCCCCCACAAAAAATATTGTTGGATGGTTGTTTAAAAATTCTATTTATAACTCAATTTTAGATCATAATATTACCATACTTAATAACAACAATTTCGCGAGGTGAACGATGATTAAATTTAATGTTAAATTACGCTGAATTAACAAGATAGCAACAAGCCATAACCGACTTGTTATATTGTTCGCCAGGATGAGATAGAATATATACGAGGAGCATCGTGAACCGAATAATTATTATGGGTAAAGACTATTACCTGTGACTACATGTTGTGTATAGAAAAATATTAAATATATTGCGTGATGAGAGGAATTAGCGGGATCCCCCCAGACTAATTGGATACAAACTAAATATTACAAGGGTATCAAAGTGGATCATTATTATTTGAGCATCGTAATTTATTTTTATGTTTGCATCCACTTGTGGTACCATTATCAGTTCTCTCATTACCAGGTGCGCCTCTCTCTCTCTCTTACTCATCAATATGGGCGCATCGATTACGCGGTAATAAGTATAAATAAATGAAAAAAAAATTAAAGAAAAATACGAAAATTGCGAATAAATTGGGAATTGAATTGGGATAAGGGCCTTTGGCGAAAAATTTAATTCAAACATTGAAGAAGCACTGCTAAAGTTAATAAATACACGGGGCACGCCGTGT
This sequence comes from Aleiodes sp. PSUC_FEM 10030003, assembly GCA_018902275.1. Taxonomy (NCBI): domain Eukaryota; kingdom Metazoa; phylum Arthropoda; class Insecta; order Hymenoptera; family Braconidae; genus Aleiodes; species Aleiodes sp. PSUC_FEM 10030003. The sequence goes on from JABSMS010071806.1 coordinate 15,380, forward strand.
GGACGGGTTGCTGACATCCGCCGGGCGATCGTCCCGAAGATACATACACGATCAGGGAGCCTCTATTTCTTTGCGTATACTCCGAATTAATTAGTGGCAATCGACGTCACTCCTAATTGGACTAATTAACGGACGTTAGGCAACCGTGCGATTCGATACGCCCGAAAGACCATAGTTCATCCCTACATTGTGTCTATCATACATCAATTTCTGATTTTATTGCATGTAAGAGAATTTTCTTCACTTCTTCTGAACGAAGGGGAAATATTCCTATAATTAAAGAATAAGAATTTCTAAAATGAGGATCAAATGAAGAATGAGAAAGAGTTGGCATATGGCTATTGGGCTCTCATTACTGTCACAATGTTTATCATTTCATCCAGGAATGTATTAACTGACGTGAGTGGAAAAATTAAGGAAAGAAGAATTTAAAAAAAGCTGACGAAAACGACAGAAAACGTATAATACGGGAAGCGATCCCAGACTCATTAATTGAAACCCGTGGATAATTCAATACGGGTTTGTCTTATCGGTCCAAATGTAAAAAAATCCTCCGATCAAAGTGAGGAGAACAGGTGCCCCTTACCATCTGCCAGTACCAAACTAAGAAAAGAAATATCTTTTCTTCTTTTTTGTTATATAAAACGAGCATCCTCATTGAATACATATACAAGGGATTTTGTGGAACGAGTTGGGCTTTCGACTTCTCAATATAACCGTGCGCGAATCCTGTCAACCCCTTATCGAACAGCTACCAGCCTCCAAGACGAACGAAACCGAACCCTCCTCCTTCCTTGAGCCTTCTCACTCTGTGGAGACCGCGGCTAATCGCATCCAAAGCAGAAATCCATTTATATCGTCGCCCTGGAGTCGCAAGGGCGTAAGTGCCATTTTTTAAAAACTACAAAAATTGGATCTACATTCATTTTTTCATAAGAATACTAACTTACGCCCTTATTATTCAGCAAGAAAATATGGCACTTACGCCCTTTTCATTCTAGGGCGACAATATATATTCCCATAATTTCGCGTTATTTCAGAATGAAAAAATGATCAATGAAACACGTGTACGTTATGATTGCATGTGTTAATTCAACGGCTTCCATAAATCATTCCAACGCCGAAAAGACATGGTAAATAGAGGGTATCAATATAGTGCTTCAAGTTTGATTCAAGATTGTATTTAGATAAGTTGAAAATTTTACGCGTTTCATGGGCAGATGTACAAGAGTTTATTTCCACTAGCGCCTATATAACCAACGAAAAATCCACTTTTACATCTTTTGCAATTTAGATAATTGGACATTTATGGAAATCCACAAGACGAGCTTATCTAACACACGTTTTTGCCCTGAAGGGTTAAATTTCATACATCTCGATTGGCCACTCGAGACGAATAAATTTATTATATACAAAAATAAAGAAGAGGCAGAACGAATAAAAAATACGTGCAAACACGCCGAAGATTACAACGATCTAATAATTCAGGTAAATACGACATAAATGGTGAATGTAGCCCAAGAAAAAGAACTCTTGCTCGATAACTCGAAGGTGTACAAGGGCGATAAGTATGCTAATGATATAATAACGGTTGCATGGAACGGACCCTCGTTATCGCAAAAATAAAAGTTAAGAAAAGAATAAAACTAAGAGTGATGAAAAAAGAAAGAGAGAGTCAAGTTGAAGGAATACAAGGCAATGAGGGAAAAATAAGAGGAAAGCTACCCCATTTTGAATGTCGGACCTCGCCGACTTCTCGTCGATTATCCGGGGGCTGGTTTTTCCTTTGTCAAAGGGCGTCGGCCAAGAGCCAAACAACCGTCGCAGGCTCTGACTTTTTTTAAAAAGAACTTTCTGAGTATAATAGCCCTCGAGCTTTTTCGTGTTCGCCTGCCCCAACATGTTCATCAGAATAACACAAAATAAATGAAGAAATTAATTTTCAAGTCAGAGACGAAAATTATTAATTCCATAAGTTTATTGTTGAATTTCTCTTTCTCTTTATTTTCGTGTATGAGAATTGTGAGCTTCGGGGTGAATTCATTATCGCCAATTTAATGGCACGATTTGCCATTGACGAGATTAAAAAAGTAGTAGAAATGAAGGAGAGGTGCCAAAGTGCAACACCTAACTGAATGAGCCATTAAGGGGGAAAAAGGTTTTGCGAACAGAAATAATTATCGCAGAGGGCAAATGACGACAATAGATTCTCGCAGACGGCATCATTGAGGGGGCTTTAGTCCGTTTACATTGACATTCTTTTTTTTCGACAAAGAATCAAATACAATCTTCATTACTCTCATTCAAGAGGTGACGCGCCACTTCGCGCGTTAAAGCGAGATTGTTCGTTTTGTTTCAATCACAAACTGGTGGAAACAAATAATATCCGGAGTGAGCGTGAAACGCCCATTTCTCTTTACTCGACTCTGGCGTTGCTTTTCTCATTGCCTGAGGGGAAACATTAACGAGACTAGCAAAACGATATTTTTAAAATCATCATTAAGGCCCTTTATCAAATCTCTAAATTCCGCTCTTAAAACTGTTTTTCAATAAATTGGCGTATTCTCAAAAAAATAAAAAATTTAAAATATGGCAAAGACGTAAAATTCTAGGCTAAAAAACTCGAATTTTCAAAAAAAAAATCAAAAATTAATCACGACTCCCATTTTTCGTCGAAAATTTCCTGAATGGAATCATTAATAAAATCTTATCCCGCACTGTAAATTTAACCCCACGTCTCCCTATTCATGTACATCATAAAAATCGCAATCAATCATAATCAACACTTAGCAGACACTCGCGTGACACGGCTGAACTCCGCTATCTGTCCAGTTTTGTAAAAATAATATTGTCTGACGGCGAAGTCCAAAAAAGACCAGCAAAATCAAATGTACTTTTGTTTTGCTTGCCAAGACAGGAAGTCGAGTCGAAACGCATTCCAGGTTACTCTCTCTTGATTCGGACAGAGTACAAGTTAACTCGAGTAGACTGTACACACTGCTAATGGTCTCTGTCCAGTTCACCAGGTAATTCCTTCCACTGATATTTGAATCATTTTCTCCTCAGCTCGGAAAGAATTCCAATCAAATTAAATAAATGGAGAATTAAGCAATCCTGTTCATTAATTGTCACTTCATTTTTGGCGAAGCTATGTAATTAATAATAAACCGTGAAAAATTAAAAAAGCCTGAATGAAGGTGAACGAGTCGCAGGAGCAGGTGCTTCCATGAGAAGGGATTCAAGGCGACGGTAATTGGATAACGCGTTTCGATCCAACCGATCCATCGGTGCATCCCGTGAGTCCAATGTGTGGGCATATATAAGGGATAGAGGATCGTAATTGCAGAAGGAACCAGTGTGCAAGGGGCTATTACTCGTAGCACGCGACAGAAACTTGCATTCGCATTTCAAGTAAATAAAGAACAAAATTATAATGAATAAAACGTTAAACCAGTGCCAGAACCATGTTCAGTGTTACTTCTCCTTTTTTGTCCAATTTATAGGGGAAGGTGGGGTAAAATGGACACTCGAATTGAACGGTTCGAGATTTTTGTGAAGATACATGTGTCAAAATTAATTTTTTTTATTTTTTTGAAAATTCGAGTTTTCAGTTAAGACTTGAAAAGGGGTCCCCCTTCCGAGAATGGAAAAAATTCACTTTTGTTGAAATATCTCCGGTTCTATTGCTCGTAGCGCAAAAACTCAAAAACCAGCTGAAAGGTGAGCTCATTTCCCATCGATTTA
>JABSMS010071817.1:0-19122 GCA_018902275.1 Aleiodes sp. PSUC_FEM 10030003
ATCGTACGAAAGAGAAAAGTGAAGAATTCATATCACGACTACGAGAAAACGACAAAATGTCAATTGTCTAATGATGCGTATTGAATTTCATCGATTTTTAACTGTGGTGTCATGATTGAAATGAGAAACATTTTCCCTCAGTTGTTCTTTTTTCCCAAGAAAATAGACAAGTGGGACGCTAAAGGTACGGTTGAATTGTCACGTTCACCATGACACGTACGATTATAACTCTTCATATAACTCTTTTTTTTCATTCCTGAAATCAAATGATTATCGTGAACGTATACAATGTAAGTAATTCCATGTGAAATTTGTCGCTTTTGTAGTAACACCGAACGATTTCTATGTTTTCCACAGTCCGACGGAAAGTCTCCCGTTAGAAATTCCACTGGTCGAAAAAAAATTCGTTATTGCGTAAACCTGAATATCATTCAGTAATTATACTGCTAAATGATTTCGTAATTAATTTTTCACTCATTACGATTCAGCAGAATGAATTCGTCGAGTGACTTATTGTCAGCAAATTTCGCCGCAAAAGTAGTTTATCAATTGAGAAGAAAATGCTTCTCGAGAAAAAAACGAATCACTGACTATTTTTTCGTATTCACACGAATGATACAATGGTAAATAAAACTTTATTGAGATTAATTAAACATTCTCATTTATTTTGTCCACAAGAATTTAAACTTGACCCAAATTTAATGTGAAAAAATTAATTTTCATCTGGTTTATTCTGCACAATGAATTCAATACGTCTTTCTGATTCTGGTGGTAATTTGTAAGATACAAAATCACTTGATTCTGAATTTTTCAATGATTTTTTATCATTATCAATCAATTGTACAACTTTTTGTATTGTTGATACCTCCATAACGACTGTTGATTTACGATTTGATGGTGAATTACGTTTTTTTTTTGTAAAATCATCGGTTGATGTTATTTTTTCGCAGCAATTAGTTGCTAATTGTTGATGGGTACTTTTAATTTCTGGTTGTGCCATTATTCTGTCGTGAATCAATAAACGTGCTTTATTAGTAAAAAATGAAAAGTTTTTGTTAATAAAAGAATTTTCATTTTCAATTACCCAAATGATTTAGTTTCTGGTCGGAATTTATTTTTCTTCGATTCATTGTCCCTTGTACGTGATAAGTCACGTTTCTTATCAGCCAATTTTGTTGATAATTTTTGTAGACTCTTGTTACGCATAATTCCATCTTTAAATGACTTTTTTATCTTTTCTTTCTTTCTCATTGAATTCTTACTAACACAGCAGTGATTCCGTTTATTTTGTAACCTTCAAATGTTGTAAATGATAATTGAATAATACGATTTTTTTATTATTTACATTTGATTGCATTAACTTACCATAATGCACATGTTGTAACCGTTGTACTGAACATAAAGAAGCAATTTAAAAATGTAATCATTAACAATGGTTCAAGCATTTTAAAATACTCTGATAATTTGACATTTCCCTTTTACTTGAAAAAAAAAGATGAGAGAATAGTCGAAAAAAGTTCATTTGTAAAAAAAAAAAAAATTCAAGAGTGTGAAATTGCCATCATAATTGTGTCAATTTAAAGATGTTGAGCGATTTTGGGAAAATAGTGAAAAATTGATAAAATCGAATTATGTTTATGATGATAAAAAACTTTGAATAAAATTTTTAAGGTATTTAGGAAGCTATAAATGGAGAAAAATGATAAATAATATTACATGTAGTTAAATGGGAAATTGAGAAAATTGTTCATGTCTCCATCACAAATAATTAAAAAAATTCTGAAATTTTTTGAGCATATAGAGTAATTCTCAACATGATTTTCGATGAAAATTCCGCAATTATTAGGAGAATCCTCTTTTTATAGATAAATGTTTTTTTTTCAATAAGTAAAAAGATTTACTTATTGGAGAAGAATTACTCTGTGTACTCAAAAAAAAATTGAGAATTTTTTCACCATTTTTGAAGACATGATCAATTGAATCCTTCTCCCATATAACCATTTTGATGATTTTTAAAATCATATGGTCGCCGTAGAATCAAAAGGGCGTAAGTGCCATTTTTTGCTGAATAATAAAAAGGCGTAAGTCAGTATTCTTATGAAAAAAAGAATGTAAATTCAATTTTTGTAAATTTTTAAAAAAAGGCACTTACACCCTTTTGACTCTAGCGCGACGATATAAAAATAATCCATTGGATTTGATAAATTTTCCGAATCGGGTTTTACTATTTTTTCAACGTCGCTCAACATCCTTAATGAAAACTGGTGAATAAGAAAATGGCGGCAAGTCCTGTACATTTGAGCTAATTTGCGTGAATTTGCCTTTCTTCATCGAAAATATTCAGGTCAGGAGGTATAAATATATATGACGACAGGTATCCCGTAGTGGATTCAATGACAAAACGTGGAAACGGTCGTCGGTTATGCAGAAAAATATGCCTAACACAAGGGTAAAGTAGCATTCGACACAACGGGATGCCCATTGGTTGAAAATTGAATTGAACCCTGACACTGCGGGATGTCTCTCAGTCAGGCTCAGCCATTTCTATTGCGGATGCATAAAATTCTTATGACAACAATACCAAATGATAATAGCAATAATAATTCTCGTGGTGTTGGAATGACGAGGAAGAGAGAGAGAGAGAGAGAAGGAGAGTGGGGGAAATAATTGTATGTTGTCGCATCTGGTGTGACATCAACGAAAAATCAAACGATATCTATTTCTATGTGAGCCTGATGTCTCATCCATTTTTTTCTTTTTCATGCGGTTTCGTAATACCATTGTCCTGTTTTGTGTTGACGTTGGCTCTCTCAGTGAGGACTGTCTTTACCACACGAGGGGCTGACTATTTTTTTCTACGCTGATTTATTGAACTCCATTGTTGAAATTGAGTTATTAATGATTTTAATAATTTGGGAATTTTGAACGTTCAATTTTTTGCTTCCTACAAATTGATGGAATTTATTGTTCAGGCCAATTAGTGAACAAAGATTTCGTTTTTCTATTTAAAAAATAGATGGATTGTATGGATCTTTTGTTTTTTATGATTAGTATCGCGATCACTTGTCGTTTTTATTCTTTCTTCCCCTCTCAAAAACCGCAGAAGAACCATTTCTTCAAGGAAGAATGGAGGAATAGAAATAAGTGATGTCCTGTGGCCTTGCTACGACCTCCCACTGTTCTATCATACGTGGTGGTACTGTCACGCTATTTATCGCGTATCGAGAGCATGGATTTTTCAAAGAAGCCTCTCCTTTTTCAAGGGAAGAAGAAAAAAAAACGTTCGCTTAATTTATAGGCGAGGGACCTCACAACGCGATCATGAACTCCCACGCCATTCACGAATTATGAACCCCTGTACATTTTTTTTATTCTTCTAAATCTGGAAAAAACCGCGATTTTTCCACCTACTTCTATTGTTAGAAAAAAAGCCTCAAAAGTCGTCTCGTTTCATGCATCATTTTTTTCTACATTCCTCAATGAGAATAAAAAATAAGAAAAATGGAGAATGCTTTTTTAAAAATTCAAAAAATGTCACGTGATAATTTTCTCGGAATGAAAATGTGTCAAAAGTTAGGCACAAGTAAATGAATGAATTTCTCAAAGTCACAGTACTTTTGGTAAATGGTTTTTCTTTTTTTTTCATTGAAAAGGTGAAGAAATGACACAGATAATCATTACGCGAATGATGCCCTTTTAGAAAGTTGTAAAGGTCTCATGAGACACGATTATTCGCAGCTACTGAAAATCATCTACAAGGGCTTTTCCCTCCCTCTCACTCTCTCTTCTACTCTCATCAATTGTGAAAGATGTTCTCTTGTCATTCACTAAACTGACTGTATTTCAGTGCATCAGTGTCCAGTAGAGAGGGCCCATTAATACCAGCGTGTTCATTCAGACGTGGAAGTTCAGTTGTAGGAGTATTCCACAGGGGAGGCTTCATTGAGTGGATAACCCGTAACGAAACAATTTTCACAACTCAATGGGATTCACGAGCCCTAAAAGTTCCGAAGTTGTGAGGAGAGCAGCTAAATAGTTAGCTATGAATGAACGTAAAATTTATCAGCAGGAGGTAATTGTTGCGTTAAAAAAAATCAATAAATAAATCGATATCGTAGGATATTCATTTATTTTTTTTTCTTTGCATTTTTGGGTTTTGCTTTTTCTTTGGATTCTATTACTTTCACCTCTTCGGCAGGAGGTGCAGGAGGGGGAGGGGGAGGTGGCGGTGTTGGTGTTCGCGGTAATAATGTTGGATAACGAACTTCCAATTCAATATTCCTTTTTTTCTGCTCTTTACCATCAGCCTTCTTTTTAATTGTCATCATGTAAACATTCTGATTGCCAACAGTTATGTGATCACTTTGAATTTCTTGACCAACACCGCCTTCCAACTGCGGATAAACCATGATGCGTCCGTAGGGAACATCTTGACTTGCTTCCAATTGAGAGAGTGTATCAGCCCTGAAATTAGGATCGTCACTAGTAACACGGGATTTTGAATTCATTCGGAAAATTATTTGATTATTGCTGCCGGCATTAATGAGTCTTGGTCCTTCGCTGTTCGACGGACGTCTTATTTCAGGTATTTCACAGTCGCACGGTGGATCCCATTGATTGATTTTCTTTGATTTTTTTTGTGATTTTTCAACGCGAATTATCAACTGATTACCAATGGCTTCTGCTCCAATTTCTTGATAATGTTTTTTCGGAGTTTTCGGAGATAATTGAGGACATCCACATGCTATGAAGAATTTTCATTATTAGAAAAAGAATTCAGTTTGATAAAACAATGTGAGATTTTTACTTGATAATTCTAAAGTTTCTTGCATTTTATTTTTTGTCACTTGATAATTTTAATATTTTATTAATTTGAGGTTAAATTTCGAAAATATGAATGTAGATATGGAACAACTTCAATTGACTAATTAAACACAAAAATTTCCGTTTCATTTCAAAATTTTATAACTGTCCAAATTCAAATCTGTAAAAAGCATTTAAATCTTCTGAAATATTTTATTTTTATTTTCGAAATAATATGAATCCCGTTCACTTTCTCTTCCCCTCGGCTAATACAGATCAGTTCAACGATAATTATGATTCATGTGGATGTATGGGAGTTAATGATGATGAAATAAACTGCAATGAATTCGAAGAAGACGAACCAAAGGTTATTTATGATAATAAATACGAACAAAAGAAAAATGAGATATTAATGAAAATGATTTATTTCTCAGATAAATTCAGAAATTATTGAGAACGGTGAGCCTTATAAGGAGATTGAAGTAATAATCAATGATAATCGAATGTTATTGAGAATTCAGAAGCTTTCCATTGCTCCGAAAGAAGAATGGGAGCCACCATGTGATTGTCTTCTTGAATCAAAAGTCGAAAAAAAAGAATCGAAATCACCAGAAATTTCACAAAACATGAAGACTTTTCCAATGCATTCAACAGTCAATGCGCCCGACGAAACAAAATCAAAAAATAAACCAGAAATAAATTCTTTGCGACCAATTGATCTTGTAGAAAATCCCAATATGTTTTTATTGAGAATAAGAAAACGCTCGGAAACAGGTGATAAAAAACGTGAAAACATAGATTTAGAATTTAGAACACCAAGACCATGGCTACCGAAGCCAATTAAAAAGAAGATAAAGTCATTCCGTGAAGAGTATCAAGAACAGAAGGAGAATCAAGCAATCATTAAAGACAATGATGATGGAAAAAAGAAAGGAAAAAAATCGAAAAAATGAAATGAATTCATCAACGAAATTGCCTGATTTTCTTGCTAGATTTCTAATCGATTTCAAAATGAAAAAAGAAAAGAAAGAATGAAGAATAACATAATGAAAAACAATTTCCCCTCATTGTGTTAAACATAAAAAGGAAAAAAAATCTTGAAAGGATAGATTGGTGGTCAATTTATACAGGAGCTACTGAAAATCATCAGAACAACAGGTGCCAAACGTGCCAGTCTACAGGGCGTATTCTCCTTCTCTCTCTCCCCCTCTCTCATAAACCATACTACTTGACCCCACAGAAATAAACGTCAAGAATTTGAACTTAAACTCTCCCGAATAAAAATGAAGAAAAAGAATTGTAACTCCTCTGCAACAAATGATTTATGTACTCGCGATTTGGCCGAGTGGACCTCCCAAAAAAGGAACGAGAATGAAAATCCCAGTTCCCAAGAGATCATGAAAATTTTCAAGAATTTATCAGATTGAAGAGGAAAGAAAAAAAGTTTCTCACGAGTCAAGGTACTCTTTGGATCAGGTGTTATGTCAATGGGACAGACTGAATGGTGGCTGGACTGATCGGGTCATTCATTCATTCTTTGCGTCACCCGCCCACTACGAGCCCCATTTTTAAGTAAGAATAGCACACACTGAGTTATATGCACTCAATAGAGAAGAATAAAAAAGTTAGAGGCCAAAGTGCAGAGAAAGAATGGAAAAGAAAAAGAATTTTTGAAGAGAATGAAAACGATTTCTTGCGCGATAGATTGTGTTAGAATGAACGATTACGATCGTTTATGGTTGTTATTATTCACATTAATCGTTGGAGTTTCGGTGATTTTCTTCGAGGCAAATTATCGTGTAATGAGAAACGTTTATTCATTATTATTGAATTTTTTAATTCTCAGAAAGTCATTTGCAGTTTAAAGAATCATAGAAATTTGATAGAAATTTTGAGGAAAAATTGCAACGCTCTTGCATCACGCTAATAAATTGACACTGATCACACCGAGATGAGCCCAATCACTGCAATTATACTTGCAAGTTTATGCAATTTTATCTCCCATTTATTTCGCCTTATTTCTATACACTTCCTTATATTTTTCAAAATGTCTTTTTGCCGAGAGACATTCAAGGTTAAACTGATTGGTGCATTCATCTATAACTTCGATGAATCTTCGCAGTGAATGAGACACATGAAGCAAAGATGGTGCGATGAAGTCTGCTGATCTGTAATTTCCTATTTATTGGTAAGTCATTAATTAAATAAGCATAATGAATATTTTTTTAAATTTTGATAATATTTTTGACTGCATATTGTTTTCAATCGAATTAATTTTTTCACAAAATATTTTGGCCTGAACATCATCAATATTGTCTGATACTTGAACAATATGGTTTTTTTAATGGAGACGAAAAATTTTTAAAACAAAAAATGATGCGCAGTTCTTTTTAACACGTGTACTACCAAATTTATGGATATCATCGAAATATTAGGATTCTAACATCGATTTCGTTGCTTTTAATTTCCGAGAAACGTATGATAGATAGTTTACAGTTGGCGACGACTAGATAAAACAGAAAAAATTCAAAACTTATTCAAATAAAAAATATGCTCTATCGATTTCAATCACACTTCACGACGTCTTCACCAATAATTTATTGCATCAATAAATTTTCAAATGCGTAATACTTTCTCCACACCTCTGGCTAATTTCAAAACAATTTCATGGATTTCACTAAATTTATAGAGATAACGTCAAAGTATAACACATATGACACGCATAAAATTAGTAATGTACAAACATGAAGATAACATTGAAAAAGTATAACACCGTGAATTGAAAATGACTGATTGATAAACTCAGAAGTTATATTTTTAGTGTAAATAAAATTTGTCTCCTTAAGAAAAAAGAATGTATTATGATTAATCGTCTGTATATTGGATGATAACGTACCTGAGGCTAGTATAAATACTAGAATGATTCTCGTACTTCTTCACAATTCAAAGTTGCTTTCAATTAAACAGAGATAGTATTTGGAAGCGACAATGGCAGGATTTAGCTGTTTTATCGTTGTCCTGGTAGCCTTGGTAGCATTCGTTGATGCTAATTCAGGTTTCTGCAGGCCTGACCTGTGCAAGGGTAAAAGTGGACTGCACACTATGTGTAAATACCCTGTAAGTATTAAAATTCGCTTTTTATATCTTAATTGCTTAGTGAAAGAGTTACATTGCGGCTTAGGGGAAATCATCAAGTGAAGAAAACTTGAAAATTTTCTCTGAACGTTTATCAGCTTTGAAGAGATTTTAGTCTCTAATCTCATTCTACCATTTCACTAATAAATTGGATGTTCATAATAAGAATAAAATAATTGACATTTTATTTGAATTATAGTCACCAAGGCCAGGACCTAATTGTCTTGAGTTTCTGAATGTTCCGATGACAGCCCAAGAGAAAAGAGAAGTCCTAGATTTACACAACAAACTCAGGAGAAAAGTTGCTTCGGGACAGGAAACCCGTGGAAATCAACCTCGTGGAAAAATTCCAGATCTGGTAATTAATTCTTTTTACAATAAAACTTGCTGAAGAATTTTTAAAACCTAAAATCAATGTTTACACCTTATTAATTCTAGAAATGGGACAATGAATTGGCTGAAATTGCACAAAGATGGGCTAATCAGTGTGAATTCAACCACGATGCTTGCAGAAACGTTAGTAAGTTCATTGATCCTGAAAAATGGTCGATATTTCTTGTAGCCTCTAATTGATCATCTTCTTTACATAATGATGAAATAATTTATTTCAACGATTAGCCCGCTTCAACGTAGGACAGAATATTGCTTACAGCGCCTCGACATCAAAGGACGTTGGATATCATGTGAAAATGAGCGATTTGGTGATGCAGTGGTACGACGAAGTAGATTACTTCAATCCTCGTGCTATTCGTCCCTTCCAGTAAGTAATCTACATGAATCAGTATTGGATGGCAAAATAATTAATTATCAATTAACATATTTTTTCTTTCCTCTATTACAGATTCATTCACGAGGCTGGTCACTACACTCAGCTCGTTTGGGGTGCAACTACACACATTGGTTGCGGTATCGCAAGATATCTCCAGAGAATTCCAGACGAGAACGGTCAAATATGGGACTATTATTCTACCCAACTCATTTGCAACTACGGTCCAGCTGGAAATCAGCTTCTTGGAACAATGTACGAGACTTATTGAGAAATCCCAGAATTGGAAAACGACATAATGACCATTTCAATTAATTCAGGCTAATGTTTTTTAGAAAATTATCATCAATAAATATAAATTCATTATCAATTTGAATTGTTCAATTCTTCATTACCTTTCCTAACATAATTTCGATTTGATAACAAAAAAGAATGCTTCCCAAAAATTTTGAAGACAGGGAGATATCAATTGATTATAAATTGAAAACAATTATGTTCAGTAAATATTCTGTATTTGAAAATCGACATTTTCCAAAAATTTCAATTTATTTAAGTTCATTTAATTATTTCGGGAGAAAACATTGCAATGCATGGACTTGTGAAATATTCCATGAACTTTTAGTAAATAATAAGTCTAGATGCGTGTGAATGTATCCTTCGGTACGTTTACTTCAGCTATACAAATAATAAATTTCGTAACCGCACTCGCCGTCTCTGTGAACCATCTACAAATTCGTTAACTATTGAAAATTGTAAAAAATACTTAAATCTCATCTATTGGCCTCGAGTTTGAATATCTTCAGAAAATTAGTAAAACCATGTATATTGTAGATTTTCAAGACTGAAGACTATCCGTGGCAATTATTATGCCACGGATAGTTTCCGGTTTTAAAAATCTACAATTAATATGCATAGTTGAAATAATGGAATTTGCAACAAAGCCTCATCTCGAATTTTTAGAAATTACAAAATTCGATCTCACTCAATATCCTTATAATACTTTTCTGTTCCATTCAGAAAATTTTCCTTCTTGCTATCATTCAGCAATTCAGAAGAACCTTGGAATATCATAATTTTTTTAATCGTGTGACAAGACCATACGGCGGCTATTGCTAGTTATGTATTTTAACGTATTTTGATAACTGATAATTGATCCAATGTAGGAACAATTCCTCTATAGATAAGGAAATGCGGAAAGAAAATTCACAAACATTAAATTGCCTTACTTTCATCGCTTCAAATAGAAGGATCTGTTGATCTGTTATTCCCAACGAAATACCGAATAATTCAGTTGATGCCAAATGCATCACTCGATGAAATGCTTTCGTCGAAAATTTGAAAAATTTTCAATATCCTTAGAAAAATTCTTACTTCCGCAATGAATTCCCTCGGAAATTCATGATTATTTTCTTGAAACCAATTAGACATTGCGTGATGTTTGACATTTTCTTCAATATGTCGATTATCCTCATACAGAACCGGAATTCTAAGTTTAATTTGATTTAATTGTAACAGTAGCGATAAGGTCCTATATAAAAGAGCCTCATGACACCAGTAGTTCACTGTAAGTCGATTTTTCGTAATCGAAACTTCTTTTGGAGCAAACCTCTTCAATAAGCAGCACTTCGTCGATACCATGACGAATTCTTACATTCTGATTGGTGCAATAGCACTTGGCGCCTTCATTACCGTCACCAATGCTCAGAGCAAGGCATGCAAAGATGGCAAAACATGGTCTAAGAATGATTGGGCCTGTAGTGGTGCACATACCATGTGTCGCTTCGATGTCCGTAAATATATCGGGAATTTCAAAAAAATAATTCTATTCACATAATTTCATCGCAATGCTTATTCATTCTTGATGCAGAGCCAGGAACCTGCTGAAAAATGTGGCAAGTGGAGGCAGTATGGGCTAACTCAAGAACAACAAGATGCTATCGTTAATAGACACAACGAACTGAGAGCCAAAGTAGCCAGTGGACAGGAGACACGTGGTAATCCAGGTCCCCAACCAGCTGGAGATATTCCACCTTTGGTAAATTATCAGAGACTAATAAATTTCATGGATTTTTCAATGTTGGTCATCATTAGATCATCATGATCGTTAAAATTATTATTGTATTATATGATTCAATTAGAAATGGGATAATTGGCTAGCAGTGATTGCCCAAACATGGGCGAGTCAGTGTTCTTGGGGTCATGACAAATGTAGAAATCGAGGTGAGACTGAAGGGAATAATGAAATTAGCTTTATACGTTTTCTTATCTTTTGGAATGGGAGCATTTCCTTGAGATTCTTCCGTTCTACTGGATTCTTATGCTGGATGTCATTCATTAGAATTCATTAACTTATTCCAGATCCGTACCAGGTAGGACAAAATATCGCATTCATATGGGATGATGATCTTACTGTAATGGTAGATAATTGGTATAAGGAAGTTGATGATTGGGATTGCCACAATGTCGAACATAATGTGTAAGTGAACGTAAATTCTTTTTTTATATTTCCTCGCTGAGAAACATATTAAATATCAATGCTTTCAGTTTCGCAATGAATACTGGTCACTACTCTCAACTAGTTTGGGGTGAAACAACATTGGTGGGCTGCGGTTACGTAGAATATCAGGATCCGTCAGATGATTATCCAGACCCAGAAAACTGGTGGCGTCATTACCTTGTTTGCAACTATGGACCTTCTGGAAACTTGCCAGGAGCAGTTGTCTACAATACAACCAATGGTGGATGCTAATTTTCCTCCGTACTAGAATATATTGGCAAGCATTATGACGACTGTGCATTAAATATTTCCAAAAATGGGAATTTTGACATTCTTTTCCGTTTTATATTCAATGTTGGAATATTTAAAATTGATGAATAAATTGAATTTCATGAAATTTTCTTTTATTCCATTCTGCATTCGAAATAATTCTGCATTGTGAAGCGTCATAGTTTACTTGCAGTTTGATTTTACTTGCAATTTTAATTGCACTTTGAGTTTACTTGGTATGATAATTGTGTTCTGATTTTCAATTAAGCTTGACATTTTCTGGACCACTAAATTTGTTCTTCAATATTCTTACAAAAATTTATTTCTTTTCTGTTGCGCAAAATTTTTCGTCCCTGCTATGCTTCAGCAATTTAGGAAAACCTTGAAGTATCACGATTTTTCCTCGTTCGATAAAACCTCACATAAGAAAGTGTTCGTTCTTCATTTCAATAATTGATAACTACTTCCATGTAGTCATAATTTCCTTATAGATAATGGATTGCTAAAATTTACAGAACAGCAATATCGAATTGCTTCGACTCCATCTCTTCCAATAAAATTGAAACTGTTGATCTTCTCTTCTCAACGAAATAACAAACAATTTCAGTTACTGGTATTGATGCCAAGCGCATCTCTCCATGAAATTCTTTCATCAGAACTTTGAGAATTGCAATACTCGGAAACATTTCAGACAGAGAACTTCCTCAATGGTTTCCACCTCGATAATTCATTATTGTTTACTCGAAACCGATAAGAAGCGGTGTACGCCAATGTTTCTGACATTTATTGCGCTATGTCGATTATCCTCATGTAGAACCGGCATTTGTAATTTTAATTTGGTCTAATTGTAGCAGCAGCGATAAGGTCATAACCAAGGAAGCCCCACGACACCAGTAGTTCATCGTCGATTTTTCATAACCGAAAGTTTCTTCGTGGAAAACATCAATTAGGATCACTCCGTCGATACCATGAAGAATTTTTATATTTTTATCGGTGCAATAGCACTTGGACTTTTCGTTACTGTTACCAATGCTCAAAGCAAAGGATGCCAGGATGGCCGGACCTGGTCAGAAAATGATTGGGCCTGTAATGATGCGCATACCATGTGTCGTTTCCATGTCCGTGAAGATCCACAATTTCTAATAATAATTTTATTTATAATTTCATCACAACGTTTATTCCTTCCTGACGCAGAGCCAAGATGCTGGTCCGGACTGTCACAATGTCAGACAGGTTGGGCTGACTCAAGAACAGCGGGACGCTATCGTTAATAGACACAATGAATGGAGAGCCAAAGTCGCCAGTGGACAGGAGACACGTGGTAGTCCAGGTCCTCAACCAGCTGGAGATATTCCGGCTCTGGTAACTAATCAGAAAATGATAATTCCCATGCATTTCTATTCCGAAAATCTGAGGATCTCATGATAATTAAGATTACCACAATTATGATTGAATTTTATGATCATTAGCAATGGGATGATTGGCTAGCAGTCATTGCCCAAACATGGGCAAGTCAGTGTACGTGGGGTCACGATGCATGTAGAAACCGAGGTGAGACTGAAAAGACCAATGAACATTATTCTCTCCAGGGAAAAAAATAAAAGGGAGCAAAAGGAAATATTTCTTTGAGATTATCCGTTCTTCCCTATTTTTCTCATGAATTTCATCAGTAAGGCGTCATTTACTTTTTCCAGATCCATACCAGGTGGGACAAAATATTGCATACATATGGAATGACGATCTAACTGAAGCGGTGGACCTTTGGTATAACGAAGTTGCACTTTGGGATTGTCACAACGTCCAGCACAATGTGTTAGTAAATTTCAAATTTACTTCTGATGTTCGCCGATAAAAATTAAATTGAATATTGATTAATATTCTTAGTTTCGCGGCGGGTACTGGTCACTACTCTCAACTAGTTTGGGGTGACACCACATCGATAGGTTGCGGCTTTATACAATACCAAGATCCGGCAGATAATTATCCTGAGGGCTGGCGTCATTATCTTGTTTGCAACTATGGACCGACTGGAAATTTTCCAGGTGCAGTTGTTTACAATACGCCCAATGGTGGGTGCTAATTATCATCTATATCAGACTCTATTAGCACACATGTTAGTCTTTGCATTGGATATTTCGAAAATGATGTATTTCGATATTCTGTTGCATTTTGTGTTTAAAATTGGAATATTTACGAGTAATGAATAAATTGAATTTTATGAGGATTGCTTCTGTTTTTTTAATTCAAATACTAAACATATCCCTTATTAGAATAGAGATCGACAATGGATTTCAAATTTTTATTCGTCTCGTGATGGTCCATCGATTTTTCATTATCTTTTTTTTTAATTTCGCTCTTTTTTCTTTTTTTCTATTGATTTATTAAACATGTAGATTTTCCTAGAGTTTTCGTTTTTGTTTCTGAGTGAACAAACTCAGTTGTTTAATTTATTGAATCATGGAATTTTCGTTTGCAAATCTTCATATCTTCTCTATTTATTTAATGAATTGAGCGAATTGCGATACTCCATGAGTAGAGAATCAAATTTTCAGAATCATTCCATAATTTTAAACACAAAGACATTATTTCAGGAAAATATGTTTTGAATGTGATAAGAGCAAAGAGTTGAAAATGTTAACGGCAACGCTATAACTACTAGTCCTCAGAGATAAAAATCGTGCGTTCAAAGGACAGCTGATCGCGCGTGATAACGCACGTGTTTGTCCTAGTTTCATTGATTCTCCGCAAATAATGAATTCACATATTCGATATTCTTATAATAATCGATTTCCCTTTCAATGTATGAAAAATTTCATTCACTTCTTTTGTTCAGTAATTTAGAAACACCTTGAAAGATAATTGTTACCCTCATTATGAGATAAGGCATTACGTGAAAGATTGCTTCTAATTATTTCAATCAATTTTAATTACTGTTAGTTGATACAATGTAAACATAGTTTCTATGGAAATGAAGTAAAACCAATGAAAAATCTATGAATGAGTAAAAATTGTATTCTTTCCTTCAACCCAAAATAAGGTTTCATTGGGACCTTTTTCTCAATGAAAAGAAAATGAAAGAATTATAATTGACAAATTCTTAAATAACTTTCTTATACTCTTCAACTCTCCCGTAATGACTCTGGCCTCAAAAATTCATGATTATCTTCTTGAGGTCGATGAGAAATTACGTGAGGCAACGTTTCCGTTATTCTCTTCAATAGGGCAATTATATTGATGCGAAATCGGAACTAATTTATTTTAGTTAAATGCACATAATTTTAACAGTGTTTATAAGGTCAGATATAAATAGAACGCGTAGCACAAGTGAAATCTCATTGCAAGTTGATATTCATAATAAAAACTTCTTTCAAGAAGAGTTCTCTTGCAATTTAGTTAATTTCGATAATACCATGAAGAATTCGCATATTCTGATTGGTGGAATAGTGCTTGGATTCTTCATTACTGCTACGAATAGTCAAACTAAGGCATGCAGGGATAATGTCACGTGGTCTAAGAATGATTGGGCCTGCGATAGTCCTCACACAATGTGCCTCTATCCAGTTCGTAAATAATATCGAAAAATTTCGAAAAGTAAGTTTATACGTCGTTTCTGCAAATAGCTATATTTTTTGTGTAGAGTGAGGATCCTTCACCAAATTGTGGTAGTCACAAACAGGTAGGGTTAAGCAAAGAGCAACAGCAAGAAATACTTGATAAGCACAATGAGCTGAGAGCGAGAGTAGCCAGTGGACGGGAGACACGTGGGATATCAGGAACACAACCAGCTGGAATGCTTCCTCCTTTGGTAAATTAAGAAAAATACTAGTTATTTTTAATTATGATCATGAAAACATGATCAATTACACTGAAAGAAAAACGAAATTTTGTCAAGGAAATTTTCGGTTAAGAATTATCAACTAAAAAATTTATTGAATTGAAATTGGTTGGTAGTGCATCAAAATAGCTCAAAAAACATATCTCTGTGACTTTGATCCTTGTAAAAATATCTCCAACAAAAATATCTTCACCGTGAAGTTTTTAATTCAAGAAATTTATTCGTTGATAATTTTTAACTAAAAATATTCTTGACTAAAGTGATCATTACTCACCAAAATTTCGTTTTTCTCTCAATGTACTTGCATGATTCTAATTTTAAATGGAAGTTAATTTTTTCGGATCTAGAATCATTGATGAACTGTGTGGCGTGTTATTCAACATTCTTCCTATTGTTGAAGCCTTTCATTTTCTCGAAATTACTTTTTATTTTCAAGACCTCTATAATTCCCGTAATTATTATTATACTGTATGATTGTATTAGGAATGGGATGAATGGTTAGCAAAAATTGCCCAAAGATGGGCAAATCAGTGTATCTGGGATCACGATGAGTGCAGAAATAGAGGTATGTCCATACATGTCATTAAGATCAGCCGCATCCCTTGTGCTTCATGTCTCCTCATTGTTTCTAGATCCATATCAAGTTGGTCAGAATATTGCATATCAGTACAGTGGATCGCTTTCCGACATGATAGACAGGTGGTACGATGAAATCGACAACTTTGATTGCCACAACGTTCCTCGTTTAAAGTAAATAAATTTCAGTTTCCTAAAGATTTTCTGCAACTACCAAATTGATTACCATTTAAATGTCTTTCTAGATGGCAGCATGATACTGCCCACTACACTCAAATTATTTGGGGTGAAACTACGTCGATTGGCTGTGGTTATATTGTATACAAAAACGAAAGTGTCCCATTTTTTAATCGTCAGTATCTTGTTTGCAATTATGGACCAAGCGGAAATTTTCCGGGCGAACCAGTCTACAATACAACCAATGGTGGCTGTTAATTATCATTATTATCAAAATATATTAGCTCCATTTTATGACAACTTGGCATTGAATATTTCGATATTCCATGCAATTTCATATTTCATAGTATAACATTTACAATTAATAAATGAATATTCGTCAATAGAAATTCTTTATTTCAACTTGCTTCCTCAACTATTGAGTAATTCTAATGGAGACGTTGCTTGGATGGAAGTGATGACGTTGGCGTCTATAGTTAGCATGGGAAGTGGATCCTTTTATTGTTAAAGTGATGTGAAAAAAGTTTTCATCTCTTGGAAATTGTATCACCCCCATTGTCCTCTTCTTTGGGTTTGTTTGATGTCCCGGTGTGCTTTCAACGGTCAGATGATACTATTTAGCACAGTTTATGACATTTTCAAAAGTTATTTATTATACTGGAGGGTGAGTGGATCAATCGTTTGTCAGCAGATAATTCAAGAATTCAAGTTTTCATTTTGATTGCAAAACCATCAACGAAAATTTCTTTTCGTTCTGATTCAAATAAAATTCATCAATTCAGCGGACGTTTTAGATTGAGTTCTGTTGTCTTCGATATAATGGGGAAAATAATCTGGGAATCATTGAAGTCAAAAAAAGTATCGTTTTCCCGCGTCCCCGGGTGGTCCTGTATGATAAAAATGTTTGCCTAACGTTATTGTTGCGCATTTGACACTCGACTTGTTATTGTTACGATTTTTAAAAAGTGTTTAGGCCCTCTAATAGACGCCCCCGTGGGGAGGCTTGTGTGTACAATTTCCTTTTTTCTCCGCTGGGATTTACCGGTGACTTTTCTAGATACGATCTTCTTCTTTTTTATTTCTCTCCTTTCCTAAACTCACGATCCAAACAATTTTCAACAGAAAGCTACAGGGAGATCACACCATAGATCAGCGCGTCAGCGCACGCCAGGGTGTCCTTCTGGGGATTCTCTAATATTCTTCATGCATTCTTTATTTTTTCTATTGCCATTGAATAAAAGTGTGACAAAAGTTTGAGCGGAAACATCATTTTACCGAAATCTTGCGTATGAGAAATTCGAAATAAAAAACCTATAAATTCATCAGAAACAATAAATATCGCGTTAAGAATAAGTAGAACACTCGAAGAGATTAGAAGAAAAAAACATTTGAGACAACAACAGAATCACCTTGTTGACTCTGTAATCCACTGTAATCCGTTTTTTTCCCCATCTCACGTTCCCCAAGTTGTAATCCAAACCAACTAAACGATCGTTTAGCTCCAATGGTTGAGTGAGTCGCAGCAACAGCGTCAAGGGATATTGAGGAAGAGTGACAGTCGGTTAAAGTGTCCATGTGTATAAAGGATAGAAACGTTAGATGAATTGAAAGAGACTCGGGAATTGAGAGATGAGAGATTAGACGGTGAGTAAGTGAGAAAGGTAACGATTTTAGCCTAGTGGGGTAGAATTGTCGTATATCTGTTGGACAGTAGGGGGGTGTCAGCGAGTGAACTAGAACCCAATGTCGCAGCAGGGTTGCCAAACTATCCACTACCCCTCCTCTACCATTTCTCGGTTCTTTCATTTCCCGTCTAACAGCTATTTTACTCTTCTCTTTTCACCCCTGAAATCGGGTGGATGGCAAAAGCTACCGTATCCCAACAATGAGTGTGAGAATTCTCTAAACGTTGAGCGTTTTCGGATTTTCATTCTTTAAATTTCATATGTAATTTATCGACGATTTTTTGAATGACTGCTCGGTAATTTTTATTCTGTTTTTATATGAATAGGCAGAGGATGGAGAATAATAAAATCGTTTGTTTAATGATTACGATAAATGTTAAAGACTCGTAATTTATTAAAATGGAAGTCGTTGATTTTTTTCATGTCATCAATTGAACCCTCCGCATTCGGTACAACCCACCGCAAAACCAACCATAACATTCATAAGCAAAAGGCCACAGTCTTTCCCCTCTGGGGGCAAGTGACACAGTGGAATGAATAAAAAAAAAATGAGACGAAAAGAAAAGGCTGATAGGGAACTTGCTGCAAAACCGAAGAGTTTTGTTCCCTTTCTTCCTTCTTTTTTTTTCGGGGCTCCACTATTACAGGGGATATAAAGTCAACCCCTCGCTTTTGCGTGTGTCGCATAATTGAAGAGGAGAGCGGAAGAGTAAGGGGAGGCACTGTTTGGAAGCAGGGGAAGAAAGCTATCACGCGACCCCACAGTTTCAAAGCAGAAAAGGGGCTGGCTTGATCTGTAACCGTGAAGGGGAAATAGAAAACTGCCGCCATGTTTGTGATTTAATCGAGAGGAAAATGGTGGCTACGGGATATATCCTGTCATTTGCAATTTCTATTCTGTGTTAATGCAAAAAAATTCGAAACATTTCCGGTTAACTAATGGTTATGATGGAATTTATTAACGAGTCTTATTGGATGGAAGGAAATTAGAGAGAAAAACGAAAAAAATTATTTTGACCAGAAGTTCATTTTTATTGACTTCAATTGGAGAAAAATGCACATTTGTTCCATTCAATATAAAATAATTTTTCTTCCATAAGACCAAAAACCGTCGTAAATTTTCTCTTATTTACAAACTATTTACAGTTAAAGTTTTTTTTTATTATAAATCTATAGTTTTTCGATGGTATTTCATATGTCTATTGTCATAAATCTTTATCAAAAATATGAATTTCGTTTGAACTTCAATTGTTATTATTCGTTTCCGTAAATTGAGAATGTTTCGGAGTGATCCCTGAGTTCATTCACTTTCGAGGCAGTTAAGATTATTTTCTTTCCATGTAAATCCTTCGATTATCTTAAATTATTATATAAAATA
>JABSMS010071828.1:0-19119 GCA_018902275.1 Aleiodes sp. PSUC_FEM 10030003
GATCAATACGTCAGTTACCTCCGGGAAGTATATTGGTACAAACGAAGCTCCCTTCAGGAAGTATCATTCTCTGTAAATACGAGTGAGTTATCTCCCGTAAGTACCAATGTTCAACAAATACGCAATCGAATTCTCCCGGAAGATCGTGTTCAACAAATAGACCATTTGAATCTTTTGCAAAAGTCGATAAGCCAGACACCACCTTGATCATCGTCCGTTAACATCACGAATCACTTAATTCCAACGTTTTGAGTAGTGTCCTTGACAGTGCCGAAAATCACGCCGACTTAAACGCATCAGTAAAATTTATTATCAATAACAAACCTGTGTTATTCAATGTCAGTGAAATTAAACATTAATTCCCGCAAAAAGGGGTGCCGGAAATTATCGGTCAGTGATTCGTGCAAATAATCACACCGGTTGACAAACAAAATCGCCTCTCCGGTTATTTTCCTTTCTCCCCCTCTCTTTTTCGGATTTTATCAACACAAAATTACCAATTATTTCGAACGATTATGGAATTAATGCGTGTCTGTTTAAATCATAAATTCAAGAGTAGTCTATTAAATATTACTAACAAATTACTAAACGTACGGAGTGCTAAATATATAAGGTAATTAGAATTACGTAAATACGACGCAACTAACCTATGAAATTGTGTTTACGTTCTTAGTATCAATTATTTTTTCAATTATTTTTCATCCTGCTTATGTTCATTTGCAAAAGAATTATTTATGATGTCAAAATCATTTTCATGAGTGAACAAATTATTTTGAATGATTAATTGAAGAAATTATTCGTTTAGATTGGCAGAAGTTGGAAAACTTGAAACACCAAAATTACAGGGTAAATATGAAACTGGACAATTAATACTCCACCGAGTTTTTGGATATCGTGGAGTTATATTATTTCCATGGCTTGCCAGAGTTTACGACAGAGATTTGCCCCATAGAAAGGAAGGGTAAGTTTCTTGAAATCTTTGATTAATCCTTAATTCGTGTTTGAAAGTAGGATTGAATTATTTGTATTAAAAGAGAAATCCGAAGGTTTAACTTTTAGTTTCTCGTTTTTAGAGCCGATGAAAATAATTACAACAGTGTTGGGAAGGAAGTTAAGGGACGGACACACACATTCTATCAGGTTTTGATTGATCAGAGGGACTGTCCCTTTATTGTAAGTATTATGAATGCCGATATCGTGACAAAGTTCTTGTAGTTCTCCATTTTTCCAACATGAAAGATCTTCACAAATATTTCAATCGGCTTCGGGCAAAATAGAGATTCTAATGATTTGGTTACAAATAGAATTTTTTAAATAATTTCAAGGGAATCTTAAAAAAAAAAGTTATATATTGCAAAATGTAATTTGAGTAATGCTGACTATCTACGAATATTTTCAAATTTTTCTGACGTCATTTAATTAACAATTTTGACTATTGAATATCTGGAAATGTACAGGCTCATCAGTACGAAACTATCAATGGTACTTGGATTACCTTAATAATAAAGTGAATGTAAAATTAATTCAATCTTTTTCTAATCTTCTTTAGATTCCAATATATTTTGGTAGAATTAAGAAAGTAAATTATCTTGTTTGCCAATTTCACCCAGAAATTCATTTTAAAAAAAACTTCATATTAATTCTAGAGAGCCCAGACTGAAGCCGTGACATTTCTCGGCAACAATGAAAGTAGTAGAAGTCTCTATGCCATACCAGGTCTAGATTACGTAGCACACGAGGACATATTGCCTTACTCAACAAATGATAAAACAGCGTTGCAGCACGAATTATTCGATAAATTTTTGACATTTCATCCCGGAAGAGAGCCGCCATTCGTGGCGCAAGAAACACTAAGAGCATGGCAGGAAAAAAATCATCCATGGTTGGAACTTTCAGATGTTCATAAAGAAACAACGGAGAGCATCAGAGTTACTGTTATTCCATTCTACATGGGATGCAGAGAAACACAAACTACGTCGGTCTATTGGGTATGTAAATGTGAATTGCAGGCTGCATGTCAAAATATTACGTCACAAAAACATGGGTGAAAAAATTATCTTCAAAAACAACAAAAAACAAAATATTATAGCATCAAAATATTAAACGACACACTGTTAAAAAATTTTGTCCGAATTTTCTGTGTCAAATACCAGAAATCTTGAACAATTCATATTCCGACTGAAAATTCAGGGAATCTCGTTATTGAAAATTCAAGTTTTCCATTGATTTTCAATTAATTTCACTGGAAAATCAATGTTGCTTGCGAACAGTGCATAATATCACTATTCAAACAAAAACACATGACAAAATATTATGGAGAAAATATTACATACCATAATATATCTATTAAAGCATTAGGAGAAGATGGGGTGGAATGGAAACCTTGACGAACATTTTCAGGATAAAATTTGAATAATTGAATTTTTGAAAAGTAAGGAGAAATTTACGAACCAATTATGTTGAAATAAAAAATTGCAGAAATTCATTAAGAAAATTAAATTTTTCTATGGATTGTTTCTGAAAAATTGAATTTTCGTTGGGTTTCAAAGAATTATTTTTTCCGAGAAAAGAATGAATTGTATTTTTGTTTTTTTTTCTGAAAAAAAAAATGACATTTTTTTCTAAAAAATATTATTTTTCGAGAAATTTGATTTTTCAATTTTTTTCCTCATGAAAATTTGTATTTTCAATTTTTCTGCCGTGAAAATACATGATTCTTAATGAATTTATGGGTGCTCTTCTATAAATCAGTTTTTGCTCGAGAACTATACTAAAAATCGTAAAAAATTGATTTTTAAGGAGTAAATTCAATGGGAAATTATCTTAGCTTTCATTTAAGCACAACCCCAACTCGCTGCGATGGAGAGAACTCAAATTATCTTAAAAAAAAAAACAATTTTTCCAAAAAATCAAAGCTCAGATTCGGAACAAAAAAGCAAATTTTGCCAAAAAATGAACAAATCCAATTTTTTTATTTTTCCGTGAGTGTCCATTTTACGCCTGGTGCTATAATATTGAGACGTGCTTTCCAATTGAAATCATTAGAATTATTTGATGTTTTTTTTTAAACTATTCTAGTGGCGTTATTGCATAAGATTGGAGAATTTGGGCGATCTCAGTGTACAGTTACGTGAAAGACACTGGAGAATATTCAGTTTGTCTGGTACTTTGGAGACCGTACGTGGTAGAGGTGTCGTAGGTCAAGAGCCAGTACTTTCAAAAACCCTTCCAGCCTTCCAATACAGTAGTCACGTGAGTCTGCAGGCCCCCAGTGGACACATGTGGTATGTAACTACAAAATTTGCATTGTGGCAAAAAAATATTTCCGCGGAAAAAGAAAATGTGATTGTTTCGATCACTTTTTGTCGCAAACGACCTTGTTAATTAAATCCCAGTATTTTTCTTTAGTGTAGTAGTAAAAAATGATGAATCGATCAATTTCATCTGCATTATTTGACGAATATCTCAGAAACCATTCGCCCCAAAAAAATCTATGAAGAAACCTTTTTGTAGAGAGTTTTATAACGCAAAAAAGTGCTTTCCATAAATTTCTCTAAACTCAACATTTTCCGAGATATTTGTAGATTAATGTAAATCGAGAAAACTCAAAAATTCGGAATAAATGTGGGACAATTATTCTTCTATAATTATCAGGGGTACGTTCAGAATGGAAAGAGAAGATGGCTACACTTTTGACTGCAGAATCCCCCCATTTTCTCTCGAGTCGAAAGTCGAAGAGCCTGCAACACCAAATGCAGAATCTTGAAGAAAACAAATAATGGAAAAACAATGAATTAATGTCCAATGATAAATCAACTGTGGCGCTTTAACTCAGTCTGTAAATAAAGTATATTTATTATTAGACTATTTACTATACTGTAGGATTTTATCAATGAAAAAAGAATAAACAAATGATATTAATGATATCATCAAGGAACGATTTATTCTCTTCTTACGACTTTAGAATTTTTTTTAACCTACCGTTTTTGAATATTTAACCACCAAAAATTGCAATAATTTACCCCTTCAAAATTATTAATACAGTTGCGCAGAAAATCTGCGCAAGTTAGTGCTGCCACTTTGTGATTTTTTATCATCACAGAAACTCTCGCATTATTTCAACCGGCGTCTCTACAAAACACTATATAGATATCACTCCGCCACCAATCATTTCTCTCAGCTTCACATACGGAGTGTTTTTTCGTATAAATGCACTCTGGAAAAATTTGCATTCGAAAAAATTATCAATAAACGAGGGAAATATAATTCAACTGTTGTCACATTATCATCATCAAAGAAGTCAGAAAAATAAAATGGCAAATCGTAAGTGAATGAATAATAATTTAAAGAGACATTAAAAATGAAGGAATAAAGGCTTTTAATTATTTTAATTTTATTACAATGGAAATACATAGATGTATTTTTGTGCCAGTGATGCAGAGATGCAACGATTTAAAAAATCAATAATTTTTCGCATTCAATTGGTCATTGACCCCAGCAAGAACATTTCAATTTTGAATGAATTAAATCCGCGAGATTTAATCAATAAAACGTAGAAGAAGAAACATTATCAAAACAAATAGCATGATTGTCGCTCTTTGTCCGTGCATTTCATGGCATTATTAGCCACTCCCTGTTTCTCCTTTTCGCTCCCGTCATTCATGCACTCCCATAAACAAAATGGCGGATGCACAATTCCAGTTTAAAAAATAATTCAGTCAATTTCTTTCATTTTTTCCACTGAAATTCATGAATTTTCATGAAAACAAAAAATAAAATGATGATTCTTTCTTTGTCAACAGCCGGTGTACTGACGCCCGAGGTCATAAACAACCTTCGTAAAAAATTTTATGCAGAAAAACGCAATGTACAGTCACAAAATGTTTGTGTCAAGAATGATCCACTTGAGACATGTGTATCACGCAAAAATGTACAAGACACGAATTTTGTTTTTCAACACAAAGTTAACGAAGTTAAACCAATGACAAATCAGAAAAATTCTGGTAGATGCTGGATATTTGCAACATTGAATGTCATTAGAATACCATTTATGAAGCAATATAATTTGGAAGAATTTGAATTTAGCCAGACGTATTTATTTTTTTGGGATAAAATTGAGAGAAGCAATTTTTTCCTTCACAATATTGTTAAAGCTGCTAAAAAGGGTGAAAAAGTTGAGGATCGTTTGATATCATTTTTGTTGTTCGATCCAGTGCCAGATGGAGGACAATGGGACATGATTGTTAATTTGATCAACCGTTATGGTCTGGTACCAAAAAGTTCATTTCCCGAGTCATGGACGAGCGAATCAACATCAAGAATGAATTCACTGTTGAATAGTAAATTGCGTGAATTTGCGAGAGTATTGAAAAAATTAGTGGATGACGGAGCCGATGATGATATTATTGAGAAGAAAATTAATGAGCATATGAATATTGTTTTTCGCATTGTTGGTATATGCCTTGGTATACCGTCTGAAACAATAACGTGGGAGTATTACGATAAAACAAAGGCATACAACTGCGTTGGCCCGATAACTGGATTAGATTTTTACAAAAAATATGTTAAGCCATATTACAATGTTGATGACAAAGTGTGCCTCGTTACTGATCCAAGACCGTCGAATCCATTTGGCCATCTTTATGAAGTCGAGTGTCTTGGCAATGTTGTGGGTGGACGTAGAACACTGTACAATAATCAACCGCCTGAAGTACTTATGAATTTAGCTGCTGAGAGTATTAAGAGTAGTGAGCCCGTTTGGTTTGGCTGTGAGGTTGGTAAGAGATTTGCTTCGAAGTATGGACTTCAGGATATCAAGGCACACGATATTGAGGCGGTTTTTGGTACTGATATACAATTAGGACTTACCAAAGCTGATAGACTTATTTATGGGGAATCGGCAATGACACATGCTATGGTGTTTACTGGAGTGTCATATGATGTAAGATTTTTTATATTTTATTGCACGGTGAAACTCATTTAAAACTGTATGTCAGCGATAGAATGATGGAACGTTGGGAGAAATGATTTTTTTTGGGGAGAATGAGGGAATATGTGGAATGGAGCCAGAGGATTTTTTTTATTGAGATCTACTTCTGGATGAATCATCTGTTTCAGCAAACGTTCTTTTTTTTTTTTGGAAAAACATGAACGACCAGATAAGAAAAATAGTGTGACCGTTTGCGGTCATTCAATTACCTACTAACACTCATCTTCAGCACGTTTTGTTTATTTTATTAGTAAAAAATAGATTTGGTGACGGTGTTGAATTTCCTTGAAATCAGCAGTGTTTTTCAATACTTAAAGAACAAACGTTAATTTTTTCGGACAATCATAAATTCAATGTAGATTATTTTGCGAATTTTTTGGAAGACAAAAGGTTTTAAGAAATTTCATGGGAGACTATTTTGTTGATAATTTCATTGGCTGAATGAAGATTTGTCGATGAATGTGGCTGAATGATTCTTGGAAAATTTACGGATAATGAAGATTACGCATAAATGGATGATATGATTGATTTAAAACGACTTTTATTCTTTAATTTCAGGCTGATGGAAAAGTTAAAAAATTCAGAGTAGAGAATTCCTGGGGTGAGGAACGTGGTGACAAGGGATATCAGGTACTGAGCTCAGATTGGTTCAATGAATTTGTTTTCGAAGCTGTTGTTGACAAGAAATTTGTACCAGCTGATGTACTCGATGTTTTCAATCAAGAACCAGTGCAACTGCCAGCATGGGACCCAATGGGCTGTCTGGCTCATGTTTAAACTCAATTTTTTGTAAATCTTTTTTTTCTACTAAAAATATATTACATAAATGAAAGTTTAATAACAATTTGATTATTCAGATGTCTTGTAACTGAGAAATTCATCAATTTATCAACCATATGAAAAAAAAGAAGTAAACTGAAATAAAAAAATATCTTTGCATCAGAGGAATATTATTTCAATTACAATTTATCCTCACAAATTATTTACAAATTTACAGAATTTTATTTTTATCAAATAAAATGCAAATATTGATTAATTCAAAAATGAATACAGAAGCATCATCTGCGAAACTTTTTTTTAAATTGTTTCTTCAGATAATAATGATATTTCAATTTTGCCCAAATACCTTGGCACATTTTCATTAGATGTTTATCCTTATTTTTTACGGCGTATGAATAAATTTCGGGTATCATTTCTCTCGGTATTTTTAATTCATTCTGTTGTATTAAACTCAATGATGCATATAACTTGCAGCGAGCCACTAATGATGGATCACCAAGCCGTAGAGCTAATTTGAATTGTTGAAATGAAATTTTACCAGCAATTTGTGCCTGTGGAAAAATAAATTGGAATTAGTAGTGAATAATTTTTGTAGCGAAAAGAAAGTAAATCGATTTGATAGGAACTGTTTCATAGAATATCTCGAAGTTTTGGGGAGATAGAATTTCTGTGGAGATTTTTTTGTAAAGATTAAATTTACATATTCCTTTTTTTTCATTAATTAAATGAGAAAATTCATAGAAAGAAATTAATAATGTTCATGATAGGGGAGGATGGGGCAAAATGGACATTTCAGCGAAAAATTTTTTTCTGGAAATTATGTTGAAATAGAAAAATAAAGAAATTTATTAAGAAAATTTAATTCTTTGACGAATTGTTTCCTAAAATCTGAATTTTCGTTGATTTTCAAAGAATTATTGTTTTATTTTTTTTGTGAAGAGATGATTTCTTTCGAACAAAAATCAATCTTATTTTATTTCTTTTTTCATGAAATTTTTTTTTCACATGAAAATACATAATTTTTGATCAAATATTAGAAGTTTTATTTTTTAAAAGTTCTTTTGGAAAAAATCAGTTATTCAAAATTGATCATTTCTGGAGAAGCAAAAATCCATTTTCTTCAAAGTTATGAAAATTAGGTTTCTTCATCTTCCAAACAAAATTTCATCATAAAGTTTCATAGGTGTCCATATTACCCAGTCTTCCCCTACAAAAAATCGCAAACATCTGAAATTTTCTGGATTTTTTTTCTCCACCCAATAAATTATTTCTTTAAAAAAAGCCAAATATGCACGTATAGAAAATTCATAAAACTATAAGTGCATTGTTCTTGAATATTTTTTTTCAATAATTTATTACATTGAAAAAACCCAAAAGATTGTCAGATGTGTGCCACTTTCATTGTCATCAAAAATTTCGACGACTTTCAAAATAATATTGTAAACATAATCCATTTGATTTAATAATTTTCCCAAAACTTGTTCGACATCGATTGAAAAATGATTAATTACACAGTGAGAAAAGTGATCGCCCATTGCTGAAAAAGCACCACCAAGTGTGGACAGCCAAGACATAGCATAATCAATTTCTCTCTTCTCCATTGCCATTTGTGTGACTCTCTCGCTCCTAAAAATAAATTAAATCAAAGCATCGAAAAAAAAATCTTTCAATTAAATACGAAATAAATTTTCTACGTACCAATTGTAATCTAAAAATTGTTTTCTAGGCATTCTTAACTTCATAAAAATCACAGGTTCCTTTTCTTCATTAAATACTGAATTTGTTAATTGATACAATGGCTTGATCGCTGATTTTCTATAAAAATCAGATGACTTCAACAAATTGACATAAGCTGAAGCCGTGTAACTATTGAATCCCCGTTTATTCATTTTGACTTTGATTGTTTCCCTCAAATTCCCAAGCACTTCACTCTCATAATTAATCACACAATTAATACTAATCAATAGATCATCGTAAATTGATTTACGTGAATACACAACAAATCTCAGATCCATTCTATTATCATCAATAATACAATTTGTAATACACACATGAAATAACCAAAAAAAATGTCTCTTCCATCCAAGTCATTCAAACGACGAACAACTCGACATCACGTTTTCATTCATTATTAAAGAAAAGAACATCGATTTAATTGGAATTTTATGAATTAACGATTGCCGAATGACAAATATTTATTTACAATTTAGAACTGAAAAAGAATTGAAACAAGAGAGCGAGCGATAAGAGAAACGCCGGTCATTTCATTTACCTACTGTCGATACCAACAAAAAAATTTAAATTCCGCGCATGCGCAACGTTTAATCCTTCATAACCTCCTCAGCGTTAGAAACACAAGTTAAAAGTGTCTCCCAAAGGTAAACAAACAAAAAAATGCCATTCACGGCGGATGCAGCGGCGATGCAAATCCAAGAACGTTTAAAGAACATTTATCAGTTACTACAAGAAATTGATAAAGAACGTGGAAGATCGGAGAATAATCTAAACAACATAACGAAAGCCCACGAGAAAGTCAGCCCAGACGACAAAGTAACGCCTTACTATCAACAAAAATTGAAGTCACTGTACAATTCAGCTGTACAGGATGCACAACAGGAGGAAGAATTATTGCGGAATGCATTGACAAAAATCAATGAAATAAGATCGATAAGAAATGAGAGAAGAATACAGGCGCGAAATGCTGGTAATAAAGAAACAATAAGACGTGGTGCATTGATGAAGATGTTACAAAGTACAGCGGCAACACTTCCACTTTACATTGGTAAAACACCCGGTGCGAAACCACCACCATTGTGCGGTGCAATACCAGCTGAATCAACTTATATCGCCAAAATGGGCGATATGGTTGCTGCGTTAGTCAAAGGCTCCGAGGAAGAGGAGAATTGGATTTTAGCGGAAGTTGTGCACTTCAATGCTACGACAAATAAATACGAAGTCGATGACATTGATGAGGAGCAGAAGGACAGGCACATACTTTCGAAGAGACGAGTTGTACCGCTCCCATTGATGAGGGCTAATCCAGAAACTGATGCACACGCATTATTTCCCAAGGGCTCAATTGTTATGGCACTTTATCCACAAACAACTTGCTTCTATAAAGCCGTGGTCAATCAATTACCAACGTCATCGACGGAAGAGTATGAAGTATTGTTCGAGGATGCTACTTATGCTGATGGATACTCTCCACCACTGAATGTTGCGCAGAGATACGTGATTTCTATCAAAGAGGGGAAGAAGAGCAAGAGCTAATTTTTTTAAATTAACTATGTAAATATTGTGAATATACTGTTTTTCCATTTGATTGAATATCGAGGTTAATTTTATTCGGAGAGATGGGGAGATTGATGGATTCGGTAACAAAGAGGTAACACATGATAAGTGGATTTTTATTTAGATTCGATTTAATGGAAATCTAATGGGGATATGGAGATTTTTGTTGGTCTCGGTCTACTTAGATTCTGAGATATTATTTTAAGATGAAATCCAAAATAGGAGTGGCTCGTTTTATTTTTTCATTAGTGAATTTTATTTTTGAGAGTTCGGACGGACTGATGAATTTCCATCGACAAATATCATGGTGGAATGAATTTTTTTTGCAATTGTTCTCATTTTTGGATTCTCTTTTCCAGGGCGAAATTGGATTACAACGTGTATTTATTAAAAAAAGTATAAATTTTCGTGAATACAATAAAAACGGAAGAAATATTCGGAAATGCATTGAAAATTACATCAGGCAAATTTATCAGAGACAAATGAACGATGAATTGAGGATAATTAATTGAATATATTGACGAATATTAGAAGACACATGATTAAAATATTACTGATAATTAACAAAACTCCCGAATCCCTGCATGATTCAATATTATCTAACAATTCTCTGTAAGCTGAAATAGCGTGGACCTCAGAGTCTTTTGGTGATAATCCAGTCGTCGAGTCTTTGAACAGTAGATCATTCTCTCCTGTGTGTGAATCGTATATTCTGATTGCGCGTCTGAAATGTCCCGAGTATCCAAGCCATTTCTCGAGTTTTAGAAGAGCCGTTGTAGTGTCCAGTTTCTCAATCAGTGAACTATTCCATCTACTGACAACCTTAGAGAATGGAATGAGAAACAAAAATTAAGATCATTTCATTAATGAAGTCAAGCATGTTTTTCTAAAATATCTGCAGAGTGAGGGAAATAGAGTAATTTTTGTAGGGATTTTTTATAGACAAAAATGAGAATTTCTAGCAACTACCGCTTGCCACAGAAGCAACATTTATCCAAATTCTACTCTATCTCTATTTGAATAACTCCAATAAGTTTGAAATTGTCAAAATTAACAACATTTTACATTTTACATACCTCACTATCAATGGTAACAGAAAGTGCACAATTTTCATCGACATTAAAGCCAACATTAACAGCTAAACTGCCATTTTTACAGAGTACTCTGTAATCGCTTAAGTCAATAATTCTATTTCTGATTCTTCCTCCAACATTCCTAGCTTCAACAAAACCAACATCACCAGGACCGTCGAGGCACTGCAATACACCATGATCACCATAATATATATTATCAGAATTTGCTGAGCAAGTTAAATTCGTAGTTTCCGTTGGACAATTTGAGCACAACTTATCAACAATTTCCGACTTTTCAGCAACCTTTGAGTGATTAGCATCATTTATACCTGGTATACAAGCACCAGAGAATAAATCAGCCAGTGCCGTTGAATAGTAGCAAGTGTCTGATATAATTTTCTCATTTTTCACTGTATTTATCAATGATAACCATGCAATACCACCGTATTCTGGAATGCATGCAATTTTATTTTTCAAACTTTTTAAACTAATGAATTGCTCAGATGACGAATCCTTTATAACAGCAAGTACAGCGCTATTTTTATTCTTGTCTGATTCTGCATAAAGTAACGATGTTAAATTGTACATTCTGGAATTAAAAATTGAGTGAATTGATTAATAAAAATTATGAATCAATGAAGAATAATGGAGGGGTAAAAAAGATGATATGTTGAAGAAAATTTTTTGCAGTTATGAAAGGAGTAGGTCTACGAAAAATTTACAGATTTGTCGTAGAAAATTTTGTGCTCTGTAAAATAGGTCTCATAATAAATTTCATCTTATTTTCTTTTATTTCACCGTTCCGAAAAAATTGATAAGCAAAAACTAATAGTTGTATCTTATCTTGATTTAATATCTTATCTTTATTCATCACTTACGTTCGAGCTAAATGTCCGTAATGAGAATCTATGGTGATGATGTCAGCTAAGTTTTCAGAAATAGCACGAAGACATTCAAACGTTGAATTTGTTTCTACACATGTGAATTTTGGATCGATACCAAGGAAAAGTGCTTCCTTTGCCACCCATTTACATTTGTTTGTTTCTTGAGGTGATATTGTACACCAGCGAA
This sequence comes from Aleiodes sp. PSUC_FEM 10030003, assembly GCA_018902275.1. Classification (NCBI taxonomy): domain Eukaryota; kingdom Metazoa; phylum Arthropoda; class Insecta; order Hymenoptera; family Braconidae; genus Aleiodes; species Aleiodes sp. PSUC_FEM 10030003. Next base: position 12,205 of record JABSMS010071828.1, read on the forward strand.
TGGTATTACCACATGTTTTTGGGTTAATATCAACTTCACGACCAGTTGTTAGGTAAGAACGTACAGTGGGTTGCTCAGAGAAATAGGAAGGAAGAAGAGTTCGGTCCTTTTCTTCAATAATGTCTTTGAATTGACTTTTCCATGAGGTTTCATCACCAGGTTTATCACCGAGCCAATCTTTGAGACCTTGAATAAGTTCAGATGATACATCGCTGAAAAATTATTGACACTGTCATGAATAATGTGATGTATTAATTTTTTTTTAATTTATGATAATAACTTTGCATCGAAATAAAATAAATGAAATAGATAAAATTTAAGATGTACTACAATTAGAGGAATCTATGTAGGGAAGTGCAGGAGCGATAAAAAGACTTAAGTTGAATATGAAAGAAGCGTGAACGCGAGAGTCAGTTTTTGTGAATCCATTCTATCATTCGTATTCATTTTCCTGAGGGGGTCTTATTTCGCACCATTTTTCACATAATTAATTTTTTTTTTATGAAAATAAAATTTGTATGCAGCATGAGTGTTATAATATAACTAGAAATTTTGGACATCGTCGTTAATTATGTGAATCTTCGAAGAAAATCCCAAAAATACCCCAAATTTTCGAACGCTCGACCACCATGTCCCCTTAATTAATAAATGATGATTTTTTAATTTAATCTCATACTTTCGTGCAGCAATTACACTCCACGGCTGTGAAATCCACGCGCATGGATCTGATGATGTCAACGGTCTGAGTGAGCCATTTGGACAGAGAAATTGGAAGCCAGGTCGTTTCACTCTCGGTTCTGGACCAGTTAAGTTGACCTGAATAGAGTTAAGTTAATGAAAATGAGGCGAAAAGAGCACAATGATAGAATTAATTATTATACCCCGAAGAAATCGTAAACGGTTTCGTAGGAAGCATAGGCAGCTTTTCCGCGACCAGATGCTAGACACTCTAGTGCTCCATAGTGTCCACTGTGTTCGTCATTATGATAGGCACAATTGACACGATCGTCGCATAGTTCACAAAGCTCTGGATATTTCTCTTCTGAAAGTCCAAAAGTCATTTTCAATTTAAGAAATCATGTTAATTGATGAAGATCTGTTAAAAATTTCATTTAAACATGTAAATGTGCATCAGAATGAAAATTGATTGATTTTCAATGGATTCTTCATCGATCGACAAAGAATCGATTGACTTTCGATCAAAAAAAGTTTCAGTCTTTTTTCTATTTTTTCTTATTGATTGAATTTCCATTGAATTTGGCACCCGCATGAATTTCACATTTTTCAAGTTTTCTGAACCATACGCAATCGATTACGTGTCGAGTGGGTGGACAACTCGATTAGCCCGAGCGACTGGTCCATCAGGAAACGATATGATTTTTAAGATCTAACAAGGATTGAAATTTTAACGAGGTACCTGAATTTTCAAATACGAAAGAAAAATTCAATAGTATATGAACTTGGATTTTCTGTTATTCGAAAATTCAACGCAACGGGGCCTTGAATTTTCAGAAATTGCCTGAAATTTCATTCACACAATGAATAGTCAATTTCAAATGTATCCAGAAAATGATAATTTCCTGGAAATTCGACCAATAATTTGCCACGAAATTTCAAGTCTTATTCGAATATTTTCAGATTAAATGAATTTTTAAGAGATAAATTTCGTAAAATTTCAAGTTAACTGAAGTTTGTTAAATATTTCAATATTTTTCCGTTAAATTTTGAATAATAATTTTCTAACAGTGCAAAATATCAAATATCAAGTGATTTTCAGACTTATCCTAATGGATTCAGAAATAAAATTAAGTCGATCCAATTCATTTTTTTGTGAGGGGACTGCATCGCGGATACTCTAAAATGCAGTATAAGAATTGTGCTCATCCTTTCCAGCACTTTTTACATATTCAAAATACTTTTCGTCATACTTCATAAAGAAAACTTCTCCAAATTGTGAAGTTTACTGTAATTTTACGTCACTAAAATAGGTTTTTCAATAAATTTTGTAGTTTTCATTCTCAACAACTCACTCAATGTTTTGTCTTCATTTTTATCGTAGACCCATTCACCAGGTCGACACGCTTTGCCGAAGAAGTTCTTAACATTAATCGCTTCATTTTCACCAACAGATGCGTCGGCCCGACACTCATGATCCCATGATTTTCTTTCAAAAAACTTCAGAATATTATCGTTCCATAATTTACCAAAGCCTGGATGACATAATCCACCATTTTTGAGGCCACGGAGGCCTTCGTTTGAGTTGTATGAGTCAGGAACAACGGCGACCGTTTGAAACTCAAATGTTTCTGTTAAAAAAAATATAAAAATCGTAATTCAATGATATAATAGATTGAAGATAATTGCGTTAAGTTTGCTAATCTACTTACGTGTTAGTCTGTCCTTGTGCCTCAGCTGCGCTATCGGTTTGATTTCATCTGGATAAAACTGATACGTGAGTAAAAGTTCTTCAGCATTAAAAACTCCAAAGTCTGCGTCACCTTTGTGCAATTTTAAAGCACATTCTGTACTATCTTTTATTCTTTCACAAATTATACGGCTATCACCACGTGACAAACGGTTGCAAGTTAGATCAGATATGGTGACGTCAGATGCACAAAAACGATCTGCATATGAATAGAATCATTTGTTAGAAATTAAATGATTAAAGTCTAATGAAATTGGAAGATGATTCGAAGAATTCGTTTTTTATTCTTCGGTCAATATCTTTGAAAGTATTAAGTTTACGAAAAAATTTCAATCGACTTTGTAGAGAATTTTGTGCACTATAGGACAGGTCTATTTAATTCTGGAAAATCTCATCGTTCTTGAGATATCTCAAAAATAATTCGCATGTAATTTTAGCGGGTTTTCTTTATCAATTAAATGAAAAAGTATTTCCATTAATTTGGAAATATCTCGGAAACTATTGGATATTTTTTGTTGCTAATTAAGTTTCCTACAAGAAAGATAAATCAATCAATAATTTCGAAGATATTCGCATAAGAATTGATGTCAATTTTCATAAAGATGAAGTTATCAGAAAAATTGATTTCACTTTGTCAACAGTTTTCTGCAAATATCTCGGAAACTAAGCAAGATACGGCGATTTTATACGATTACTTTTTTGCATTGGATTTTTCTGCTTTGAAAATTTGGTGATCTACAAAAAAGAATGAGGACAAAAAGGGCGTATCTCCATTATTTTCGGAGATATTAGCAAAAAACTGACGATATAATAAAATCGATTCGTCTGAAAATTTCACAGTCGTGAATTTTTTCGACGTTCAAATTAATTAAGCTAATGGAAATTTAATCATTTTTGAAAATTAATATCCACTTGTAGATTACTCACAAGTTGTTACCGCCCATGCTCCTCCCAGAATCATCAGAAAAACACAGAAAACTCTCTTCATCTTCAATAAAAATTACTTTGAAGAGTTAAAAAAAAATAAACTCAGACTATCAGTCTCAGAACGTTTCTTCTGGCGAGTGAGCGACGGAATGAAACTAGGTGTGACTGTAATATCCCCCTTGAAATCGCTGATAATAAAGTGATAACGCTTTTCGTAACCTGAGTACATACGAACGAATTGTATACAACGTTGACGCATCAGAAAGATTTTTTGGATCACCGGTCGTGCCTAAAATAACGATTCGATTCATCAGGCAAGCGGATGTGACGATGACTAACTTAAAATTACGGAATTTCTTTTTTTCACCGAAATCTATCGTGAATAAACATTGTTTCGACTTTTTTCTAACGAAAAATACTAATAGTAGATTTTTATCAGCTATTATTTTACGTAAGAAACATGGACTAGAAATTGCCATAAATAATTTTTTTAAACTTTTATTCTTTTTCTGAATTTTCGTATCATGATTTGAGCGGATTGCGTGAAATTGGACTGGAGATAAGGAACTTTGTTTAATCGATTTCTCGAGAACACCGTAAAATCAGCGATAACCGGTGTTGGGAAAAATTTATGATGGTGGAATTATCTTTTTTTGTTGGTAATGAAAAGATTCTTTAAATTAACATTTTTTGTAATGTATTTGTTTATTTTTGAAATATCTCCAGAACGATTAGGTTTACGAGAATCTCGCGAGAGATCTTTTTTGTAGATACTCTGTGCTACAAGAAAGGTTTTTTATGAATTTTCGCTGAGAACACTCGTTTTAGAGATAGCCGCAAAAAAATCGGAATCAAATTTTGCGACTCATCTTCTCTTATATTATACCCCTTCCAACATCGACACATTCCTGGCTTCGACAGACACTATAGCACTCGAATATAGTCTGAATTTGTTAAAATCTGTGGCATCTATGTATCTTCGCCGTAGAATAGAACGGGCATAAGTGCAATCTTTTCTTGCTGAATAATAAAAGGGCGTAAGTGAGAATTCTTATGAAAAAATAAGTGTAGATTCAATTTTTGTAAATTTTCAAAAAATGGCACTTACGCCCTTTCAACTAGGGTGATGATATAATAAGTAACATCAAATATGAAGAACCATTGTTAAGATATAAATGAAGGGGAGGGGGGATTTTCATACGACATCGATATTATATATTCTTATATTTATATAGATTTATGTAAATAACCCAACAGGGTTCAATAAAAAAAATCTTATTCGATTGCTGATTTCTTATTTTAGAGCTGATTGATGTGGAGAGAGGTGATCGATTGATCAGCCTGCTTATCAATTGAGTCATCAAAGATTAATGTTGAATTACTGAAGAATCGACGCTTCAATAACGCGACATTAACAATTTATCGAGCGTAGATAAAATTCAGCAGTGGAGTGGTGAAAGATGATTCCGAAAAAATTATTTTCAATTAATTCATGAATAGTTTCGGGCTTTAAAAAAGTTGTGGAGATATCTTTTTGTAGAGAATTTTATTGACTACAAAAAAGATCTCTTGATAAATTTTCGCAAAGCTCGTTGTTTTCGAGATATTTACAAAAGATCGTAACGGCGATTTTTGAAATTCATCAGACTATGCGCTAATTTTTTAAAGCCGGAAGACAATAAAGTTGTCGTCATTGATTACTCGAAAACTCCGTGAAATCAGTGATAATCTTCGTTTCCGTAAAAATCAATGATAAAAAATTATGCAAATTTTTTCTCAGTATTATCAAAGAAAATTGAAACCACTTTTGTTGAAGAAAAATTTGCATAATTCACCATAACAATTCGCGCTTATACATAAACCCGAAGGTACCATCCCCAGTTGCGTTCTCACTGAAATAAAAAATGTTCAACTCAATCTTCTTCTTATTCTTGAAATATCTTCAAATATCTGCAGAATCATTCGAATATTCGCGTTCATTTATTTGCAGTGATGGATCAGCGATTGATGTGATCAATATTTGCGATGGAACCGCCAACTGTCGCGATTCATCTGATGAAGTTAAACAACTGTGCCATCACGTGATGTGAGTTTTCAATGATAAAACTATTGAGACTTATCTTTATCAAGCTATTCATTTTTCAGATGTCCTTTGGGATTTTATCGCTGCACTTACGGCGCTTGTATTCCAAGGTCTTCTAGGTGTGACGGTCTCCCTGATTGTGTCGACGGAAGTGATGAACTTCAGTGCGACTTGTTGAACTCATGTTCGGATGGAGAGTATCGATGTATCGAGTCACTTGAGTGTGTTTCACTGTCAAAAACTTGCGATGGTAAAATCAGTTTTATTCGGTCATCAGTTTTTATTGAATATCTCGGAGAATGCTTGAGATAGAGAAATTTTGTAGTAATCTGTTTTGTTTAAAAAAAAAGATCTGTTTGAAATTAGAGTCTTTTCGTTGAATTTTCTATTGAGTGGTCAATAAGAGCCGAATTTGGAGATGAGTGGAAGAAATTAAAACAGTGTAATTAGCTGTAAGGAAAACTCGTTTATTCACACTAATTAAATTCTGCACGTCCAATCTTACAGAAGGTATCACAGTTTGTAGTTGAATCGCGACCGATTTATTGATAAGTTGAAAAGAAATATATGATTGAATAAACTCAAATTAGTTGAAGAAAACTCAAAGTTGAGAAGTCCTTTAATGAATTCTTGTTGCAAAAAAGTGATTGTCGCCGGTTGAGTGCGAAGCTAGTCTGATTTAGTGGGGATTATTTTTCGTCTCCAAGGTGCTATACGCGGGGGGTATCAAGTTATTGTTTTCTCGCGCGAAAATAGGTTGCATTTCAAACAAGATCTTTATCAAAATTTCTCTATCTCCCATAGATTCGGAAATATTCAAAAAAAAATTTGGACGAAAACAAATCGAATAATCTCCTTATTGGGTTATATGCGTTGATGAAAGGCTACGTGGATTGCACTGATGGCAGTGATGAGAGTGCAGTCCTTTGCATGGATTCCCCGTGTGCAGCGCATTCTTATCACTGCAATTATGGTGGATGTGTTCATCAAGAAGTAATATGCGATGGAGTTAATGATTGTGTTGATGGTAGCGATGAGGAAGTCGCCGATTGCGCTGCTATCAATTGCAAGGGCGATGAGTGCTCAAAGTACACGTGCAGGTGAGTTTTGAGTACACGACTTTATCTTAGACTGAGATTTTTCGGGGATAAAGATGTGATTCAGGAGCACATCTTTATCCAGTAGAGCACAAATTATTTGTAGCAATATAAAAATTCTACGCGGCTGAATAAATTTTTTTTGGTTGATTCTTCAATTTTCTTCACTTCCAAATTGAAAAATTAGTTGCCGAGATTTTTCTCATGCCGCCTTACAATTTTTGTCCGACTTCTGTCCAAAAATTAAAAGTCCTTACAATTAATTTCTATTTCTAATTCTACAGATTAATTCCTATTTCCATCATATTTTATCTCATTTTGGACTCGACACATATGAAAATTTCTATAAGAATTTTTTTTTTCCTATAAAAGATTGGAACCAT
>JABSMS010071829.1:0-19646 GCA_018902275.1 Aleiodes sp. PSUC_FEM 10030003
ACTTGAAATTTCATCCCGCGCATTCTATCGATTTTTTTATTCAATAAAAATATTTGAATGAGAACAAAAGATGATCTTATTCAAATCTTGAAGTTGTCTGATTCTCAAATGTCAAGACATTGACCGTTTGAGACAATGTCCGCGACTCATCTGACTTGAATTTCTCCCAAGAAAAAAAAGATACAAGATGCTTTTGATTTGTCTTAAATATTTTTCATTCCCTAGAAAGAAAATTTTTCGCCCAGTGTACCGTAAGAAAATTACTAATCAAGTTTTCTCTATTGAAACAAAGGGAAGACTCATAGATGTTTCATTTTCTACTTGCAGAACGAAAAATGTTTGCCGCGATCTCACATCAACAGAAAATCCCATTGATTATAATGACACGACTGCTTCTCTTCCGATTCTCTCACTATGGAAATATCAGATAAGCATTGGTAAATCAATACTTCGACTCGGAAGGACACAAATGGAAATAGGTGCATTTACCTCAACCGTTAGTTGTTTGTGTGTACGCACCTTAAAGGGAAGTACCAATGTAGGTATACAAAACGTGATATTCACTCGAAAGCCTGCACGTAGCGAGGAATATTCCTCGAGAGAAATCATGTCACGCTTCCGACAAATTCAAGCGCCTCTCGGGTCCTATCAAGTCGTAATTGCAGATAGTGTAAACTAATTTAAAGTGGCCGAGGAAATGCAACTTCTCTACCAATTTCCGCAGCAGACAGGATTCGTTATTTCAACTTCCAAGATTTTAGATATGCTTGTTCAAACAAATCCTCGCATTTATTCTTATTTTATGCATCCACTGAAGATATTTATGTCTTGTTCTGAGACACTCAGAAGAAAACTCAAAAAATTCTTTCAGAAATTAAAAGCAAATCTCCATAATTGCTCAAAAGAAAATCAAAAATTGATTCCCTATTAATTTAAAAGAACATCGACCCTAAATATCCGGAAAAAAATAATATGTAGAAAGCAATGTATATGAATGTTTATACAAAATATAGATTTTAAAAAAATTGAATTCATTTATGAAGAACATGTTCTGAACTAATTCGTAGTAATTATTGAACGGAAAATTCATTATATTACAATTGGCAAATCACAAAATACCGAATGAATTATCAGAAATCAAAAGCAAAAAATAATTAAGATAATTGAAGAAGAATTTGTTAAGAAAATCCTATCAATAACTACTTTGGAAAAAATTAAGTGTGGAAAAATAATTTCCGAGAAATTTTCTCCGAGAAAGTTCCGTCAGAGAATTTTTCAAATGAGAAAAAAAAATTGGAGAAATATTTTCCCAAAAATTTTTGCCAGAGAAAAAATGGACTGCTCTCAACTATTTGAGATCGAGAAAAAATGGAAGAAAATAATAGAAAAAAAAACAAAGAACGTTTGAATGCAAGGAGAACAGAAGAGCGCGAAGGATGCTCGAGGATCGTTTCACATTAGTCAGAAGGCTCTGGCCCTATACGCACGATAAATATAATTGGACCCCTCCTAGTCAATGGTGCGCGCGTCCACTTGAAACACAATAAACCCACCCATCGATAAACCGAGGGCATTCACATTATATTCTAAGATTGTTTTCTAATATTTTTGTTCTCTCAGTTATGTTGAATAGTCGCCCGAAGGAAGTGAGTCCTTGAGATTTATATCGAAAAGTAAAGTTTGAAAATTTTCAAGCCGCTTCAGGGCTGCTGGAATCTTTTGAGCTAACGGCTTTGTACAGTGTATAACAACAATTGCGAGACTTTGAATGTAAATTATGATAATTAAATTCTTCAATTTAATAACGCTCCTCATATTTTCATTGAAATGTTTACAATGGATTGATTAAAGTACGCGATTAACTACGATAATAATACAGTTATTAGACATTTCAATATTGAAAGAATGCATTGAAAAAAAATGCATGCTGGGAAGAAATAGATTTTTTAAAGAGAATTTTGGAAAAAAATGTATTCCTTTTCAATCTCAATTCTTTTTTTCCTCGTCATCGTGTCTTTTTCTTATTTTTCTCTCATCCTTTTTAAATATTTTTTCAACTTTCTCCCACGGGATTAGAAAACTGCAAGAGACAAGATCACAAGCATTTTCGCTGGGCAATGAAATATCCGTACATGGTAAATCTGCAAATGACAATCACATGTTACAACCTCGCAACTTCACCCCTGATTTACAAATTAGGCACACACACTTTCTCTCGGAAAATTTCTTTTCTTTCTCATTTTTCTTTCTTTTTCACGACACTCACGAACTGAGAACTCGATCAAAATTTCCTAAATTCAATTGGAAAAATATTAATCTAAACCAAACTAATTTGACGTCTGTCACCAGTTGTTTACTTTCGTAATTAAGTTATGAGTTGCGTCTGAACGATACTTTTAGTTGTATGAAGTTCCAGATCCTGATAATGTGTTATTGATTCCAATGATGGAGTTATAAGTTTATAATGGAGATAAAGTTAAGGTTACTAGAAAGAGAACTAAATACAAATGAAATTCTTAGATGTGTGGTGAATATATGTTATGTTAGGTTCATTCGATTTTGGAGCCTCATAAAGCTTTAATGATTTGATCGTATATTATCCTCAATTTTTGGTATCTTGTGGAAATTCATTGCATTATCGTGATACTTTCTAATGAAGAATATTCTGAGAATGTTCCTTTCAAAGGAATTTTCTTCTTCTCTTATTACTGCTCAATTTAATTCATAAGAATGGAGAATCGTTGAAGAATTTCAAGAATGGAATAAGTTCAAACTCCCGGTTACATGTCTCAAAAATTCTGACAAAAACTACTCTGAGCGAAAAAAATTGGGCGGAGGAACTTTAAAAAAAAAAAAAAATTAAAAACTTGAGAAACAATTTGCCACCTTAAATTTCAATTAATTTGCCAAAATGAAAATATCAATGATTTTATATTCGCAGCAATATTTCTTAAGTATTTCGTTGTTTCCATCAATCATTTCAATCATCAAATTATGAACAGAAGTTTCATTATATTATCTTTTTCCACGAATTATACCAGTTTTCCATCAATTTTTCAATTCATGGAATTCCGAACGAAATGATTGGAAACACTGATTCACAATTTTAAGTTACCCCAATATTTCTCAAGTATTTCATTTTTTCGAATTATCATATTCCTCAACAATAATTTTCGAACAAGAATCATAGTTTCTCCATCCATTAACAATTAACTTTTTTTTCTTACACTGAATACAAAGTGAAAAAGTATATTACCCAGACGTACCGACGATGTGGGCGAGCGGTCTAAGCGTTGCAACTAGTAACTCGCCGTCCCGAGTTTGATTCCGGTTGCGGGAAAAAAATTGCACGCTCGGACTGGCCACACCGAGTGGGAGTCTCTCGAGGGAAAAAAGAAAGACGCCTGTACTGGCCGAGGTTTTTCCCATAAGAGGTTTTTCCGAAGCCCTAAGTGCCAACACGGTTGCTGGAAAAAGTGTTCTGGAAGTTGGCTGGTAAAGAGTGCGCTGGAATTCGGTGATAAAAAATATAAAAAAGTGAAAAATGTACGGGACTGGAAAAAACTTGTTAATAAAAATATTTCTCAAATGTTGTAACTATCAATATCTAGAGACCAATTAAGTAAATATTCTGCACTTTCGTAAATCAAAAGAATGTAAACCAAGGAATAAAATATTATCAGTAAACTTGTTAAATTTCTTCTTACACAACATATGACTTGAAATCATAGTTTACTAAATATTAAACATTCAAATTGAAATCATAATAATAGGAGAAGAACCATTATAAAAATAATAATGAAGATTTTGGAATCTTAATTTACTGAATGTGAGAAAGAAAAGTTTTTCTCGGAAATGTTTGAAATTAATTTTTTTTGCCGAAGTTCTCTTGTAGAAGTTTTTTCGTCCAAGTTTTTTCAGAGAAATTTTCGAGACGTGCAGCCGAACACCCACCTTGTAATACTAAAATCGAATATTCCCAAATTAACAACGTGACTGATTCACCGAAACGTTTCTACATTATGTAGATACTAATTGATATTAATATGGCCGATAATTCAAAGCCAGTGTATAATAACATATAATTAATTCCTATGAGCGCCCTCCCATACTAGATGGAGATCAGTACGGTCGATCAGTATTGACCTTGAAATAATTAGAATGCGCGTATGTATCTACAATGTCGGGATCTGCACAGTAAAAGGAAAGAGGGGTCGCGACTGTGTCGAGTGCTTAATCGAATATCGGCCTTATATGCTCAGTATCTCTCTCTCTCTTTCTCTTCCAGCACTCTCCCTGCAATCCTTTATTTCCTCATTAAGGATGACAATTAATTAGCATCCAGTTTGCACAATTACGAGGGAAATCCTTCGATTCACATCGGCAATTGCAAACTCGATCGCCTTTATTTTTCATTATAAAGGATTTTATTTTATTTCGCTTAGCGTTTCTTTTTTTTCTCATTTCCTCGGTAATTTGTAATAATGAGAGGCAAAGATAAAATGTTAATAACTTTAATCATTCAAGTCCGATCTTCACTCGAAGTTTATCAAGACAAGAATTATAACCATACAGATATATTCGAGATAAATATATGTTTACGCATAAGAATTTGAATTTTTATATAGTTGGAAACTAAGAGAAAAAAAAATCATCAAAATATCATCGACAAAGTTAGAGAATTGAGCCAGAGGCTAACCCAGTTTTCGAAACGGTCGATCGCCCATTCTTGACGCGGAAAGGATCCAAGAGATCAAGATCTGCAATTACCAGTGCGCATATACACACGTACATATATCTCAGGATAAGATACAGGGGCCCAACAGTAGGCGCGGGTGCCTGCGGGTATCTCAGAGATGCATATCTCTTTAAAGTGGGCGTATACCAACCCTCTTCCTCCGCTGTTCACATTATACATATATATAGATATATATGCAGCTATGTGCAGTATCATCGACGAAGAATTTTTCTTGGCGTGCAGTGCACGATAATATTAATTTGCACACACATAACCCGAAAATCACCAATGAATCTTGCAAAATATTTCCAATTGCTTTAGGCATTGTGCATTGCGTGATGAGTTGGTGGAAGTGTGCAATTTTTGTTAATAAAATCGGAAAAAAAATAAAAACTGAAACTGAAGGTGCACCACACAAAGCCTGAGACGTTTCGCCAATGTTCCTCTTTTTTCTTTTTACGAAATTGCCGCAAAATTTTAATTCTATAATATACACCTACATATTGCACGCGAAATTATTGTTATTTACATGAAAAGAAAGTAGTGAGAAACTCATGCAGGATACATTCAAGTAGAGTATAACTATTATTAGGGTAAAATTTGTTCGTCAAAATTTCTGTTAGTTCAAATTGAATAGAACATTTATTCACATGATTCATCTATTTGCCGCATCAAGAGCTACACGCAGTTTACGTATGAACACCTAAATGACGGTGATGATAGTACTTATTCATAACTGAATATCTCTTTATCTACACGGACCGTAAAATTTTATGGAAATCATCTTGTTGGATTTGTGAAGCAGATGTAAAAGATGCTTTTGTGGAATTTTTTAGGTCTTAATAAAAAGAAATGGCCGAAAAAAAATCTCGATTTAAGACGAAATGTGCATTGTTCCAAGCCGGGAGATTGCTTGAATCAAGACTGAAAAGAGGATTAGATTCGAACCAAACATTGTTTTCATTGAATTCCCGCTTTGGAATTATTGTCGCTTCTGTTTAATTAAACAGGTTGCCCGAATGGTAAATTTTTTTGTTCTGATTAAATTACATCGCGATTACTGTGTCACCGAGAAAGTTTTCAATAATGCATTAATAAAGATTTGTGTAATTTTCTCTCTGGGTACAATCTACACTGTAGATTGATACAAAATGATACGATCATCCTACTCCAATTATCCATGATGTAGATAGTGCAATACTGTATAATACGTCATCGTAATCTCTACATAACAACTACCAATAGAAATTGGTATTTGGTGCAAGGTTATCAACTACGTGGTTTTGCAAACTTTACAATAATGAGTAATCAAATAAATTTTTTACTGTAAAATATATAACGATAGGTATATTTGTAATTGGTCGAATGAGCATTTGGGTACAAAATTCTTCATTCTACAAAATTGCCATGCACACGATTTTCCGGACTATAGATTTACAATTTATGTTTCAAATGTAATAAATTATAGATCTAAATTGTTCCGTTTTATTGGTGAATCAATTCAATTGCGTTTGACCTATAGACACTGCATACACACGCAAGTTATGTTATTCGGCTTCTATAATCGAGTTCTCTGATTTTTTTCCCTTTTTTTTCAATGAATAAATATCCATTCCACCATGAAACGAGGCGCCCATTCGGCGAATCGACTTTTCAATTTCTATTTGCTTCCTCAATTACACTCGTTCACTCGTACAATGCACGGGAAAAAACGCCAATAGCCCTCAATGAATGAAGGAGCATGGACCCTTCTTCTGCGTATCTACAATGGGATTGATTCTTTGATTAATTTAACTGTCAATAACGCATGATAAATTTATTCAATGAGCTATTTCAATCTTTGTCATAACCAAAAAAGACCTGAAGTGCATTGAATTAATTTATTTCTTCAATCAACTTTAGTTTTTCTCAGAGATTTTAAAACAGAATCGCTGAGAATTTTTGGCGAATTGTCAATAATAACATGCTTCCTTTGTGAATAGCTCACGAAAGTTGCGGTCCATTTGTGATTCGTCCAGAATTTCATTTAAACCTAATTTAAACTTGGGGCGTAGTTGCTCGCTCGCGAATTGAGGCATATTAGTAGGTATAATTTTCAATGGGTGTGATCTTTTGGGACCAGACCGAAAGCTTCCCGCTGTTTCATTACAAGAGTTCAAAGTATTTCACCAATTTTTACAAAAATCTAATCAACTCTAATCCACATCATGAAAATCCAAGTACGATTTTGATCACTACAATTGCATTATTGGTCGATAAGAAACTGTGAACGGATGTTGGTCACATACATACATACATACACACACACACATACAGATATGATCTTGAAAACTATCGGAAAATTTTATAAAGGTCTCAAAACATGAAGATCCTTGAAAAAATAAATTTTTGGGGTCAATACGATAACTTCCCTTACGGAAAGCTAAACAGAGGAAAACTGCGGGACTGTGCTAATAGTGAGACCGCAGAAGGGTTAAAAGTTTTTCGAACACATCAGAGATTGTTTCGCCATTAAACTATTAACTAACCATTATTCAATTTCTCTTCAGGAAAACACTCGCGAATATTTCCCTATACACTTTGAAAATTCGCGATTATGTTTCGAATCGACCAAAGCTCACGGTGAGCTCAAAGCTCGACGTCCATGGCCCGATAGAGTATCAATAAAATAACCCATATTCAAAACTAAAAGCCCAATAATCCTGATCCTTTGAAATAACCGCACAACCATTACAATGGACATGAAAACAATGAAGGTTTAACAGAGGAATTAGAAATTATTAGTTACAATCTGAAGTAATATCGGCATGCCCTCAGGGATGCACTATTCGTAATCCAGCTATTTTCATTCGTAACATATTAATGTCAACATCGAAAGACAATTTGAAATTTTGTACCAATTTCCAAACAACCAGAAACACCAATATCATACGTAAAAAGTGAATTTGTTTAGATTTGTACGATGACAATGTGTGTTGGCTATTAACGTTAAAGGTTGAAGAGAATGCATCGTACTGTACTGGATTAGCTAGTACTGTGTGATCTCTGTGTATATGTACACGATTTTGTATGTATTACGTAGAGTAGTTTGATGCGATTAGTATTGTTCCACGTTCATTGTGTAAGCCCTTTCCTACCTTCTCCCCCAGGGCTAGATGGCTTCAGCCCGAGCCAATAGCCACTATTACCACAATACTTTGGCTCTACCACAGTGTGCTATTATTTTTACTGTACAATGTAGTATAACATCCCAGATCAATCCGGTATTGGTTATTTTTCTCTAACTTCTCTTTGCAATTCGAAACTCACAATAACAGAGAATTATCCCTGCAAATTATTATCCAATGATGAACGAAAACAAATACATGGCTCGGATAATATCAAATAATCATTGAACCATTGATTGTAAAGTATTAATGATGGTATTATTTAAAACCACACGCTAATGAATACACTGGAATCAAATATGTTTCCTTTATTTTTTCCTTTGGAATTGTATACAACATATTTTTCAATACATGATTTTCCAACATCATGTATGAATTTTTTCCTTCAAGTTCATATGAAATTCATATCCATATATCTAGATTGAATAAGAAATGTGATGTGGGAGCAGTTTGGTACATGAGTGTACATCTTTATGCGGACTTTTAATTATTTGTAATAATTCGGCGCCGTAATACATAGTTACCAATTTTTGAGAATATTTATAAAAAGAAGAAAGATAGAGAAATCATTATAGGTTTTTATTGTAACCTTCACTTTTTTGTGCGAGAAAAAATCCTTAGAAAATCTTATGAACTATTTTACTCTTCAAAATATCCTCAAAATACTAACACTTCAGATAAGGCGACTTATCTTCCCTTACCCCTTCACTACTGAGATATATGTTGAAGCAGCAAATTTATGTATATGGACTCTTCTTATTCAATATATTTGCACATCTATTTTTTTACTCTTGAAATATTTTTTCTCACATATTTTACACCATATACGGCATTTCCGTGCTAGTAATTCCCATACAGCTACTCAATGTGAATTACCACAAGTGTTATTCACTGCAGAAGGCAATTAATTTTGCCAAGGGCTTCCACTACGATTAATTGCAATAGTCAAAAAGTTAATTACTGTAATTGTATCCATCCACTGTAAATTCAGACAATGAAAACTTCAAGACCATTTTTGAAAAATTTCTCCTTACAACTAATTCTCAAAATTCTGTTCCGATTAAGTCTCCATAAATTTGTAGGATGTAAGAATTAAGCACGACAATGCATCTCAATGAGCCTAAAAAGTCCAAATTCATTGTTCATACAAACGGAAAGATTCTTGTCTTCATTTAACTGCAATCACTTATAACCCCACTCACATAAACCATATAGCATATGTACTTGAGAAAACGTGTTGTATTCTTCATTGGTCCCATTCATAATGTACTTGAAGTACTCGTGAAATATTGTAGTAGTAATTTGCGCCAATTCTTTCCAACGGGTGTTGCATTATAATCCTTCATACAGTAGAGTACTTGAGATTGCACGTGCATTACATATATAAACGAGTATTAAAATGCCTCAGTGTATTCTCAATATTATACGTAGACCCATGGGATCCGAAAAATCTTCATTTATTTTACATGTTCCATATATTTTTATATACTATATACGCAGTGTCTTATTTTTTTTAGCAACACAAAAGCTTGTATCTTCTATTGTTAGTGGAAACTACAAAAGAAAAATATGCGACACGTACTGCACCCGGACACGCTATTTTACGCCCCACAAAAGGCTTTACTAATGCAAGCCCTAGAGGCATACTTTTCCTATGTTATTAGCGCTCGAAAATTACCAACAATCTCCATAAAAATTTTCAAATGTAGTCAGTAATAAATTTAATGATAATACATATTATTAACTACTAACATTATTGATACTATGATCACGAAAGACATTCCAATTCGATCGGAATTATGTATTACTGATAATAAGCGCAGTGGGAGTGATTGATACAAGTATAATTTGAACATTTAGAACTCGTAGTTCGCGTTGATAAACGAAGATCGGAATGAGAGATTGAAATATTTGTGATGATAATGTGAAATTTATAGTTAAATTATCGAAGCATTAAGAAACACTTCAATTAATGTTTGATCAGGGCTTATCGATCCTTTCTTGATAAACTCCATGAATAAAGATTTTTCCTTAATGGAAACCTAAAGTCATTGAATTCTCATTAACTGAAGCTTATTGCATTTGTCAAGATGAAGACTTAACAATTTCATCGCAACGTAATTTCACTTATCTTATCCATCTTACGAAGATAACTTCACTTTTTTGTGATACATGTCACTTAATATTTCATTATTATATGAATTTAAAAAAATTCTTGGAAAAAGTTAATCTTCTGCATTCTGCAATAATCATCCACTCATCAATCTTCGTCTTTGGTTGGATTATTATTTCAGTCTTATTGAAATTTCCATAATCTGATGAATAATTTCGTCGTGTATTTAGTTTAAGAACTTCCTCAAATACAGATTTAGAGTGCGCTGCTTAATATTTAATCTATATTTGACATCGATAGCGTGAACGGCTTTCTAATTGCTACTATGTCGAACTATGTGTGCACAAGTAGTCGTGTATTATTAGCTACACGCTAACAGCAAACTTGTGGTTGAATATTTAATGTAGTTTTCATCATGATTAACATTTTTGTGAACATACTGTGAGCAAGATGATTATTGTGATTTTTAATAGGACAGTTTTATTAAGTTTCAAGTTATTGAGAATGAAGTGGAAGCAGACCGTTCGTTAGCAGACAATAGAAACAGCAGCGACTTTCATGCTCGACCGCGATTCGTCTAAAAAAAAAAGATTCAACATAAACGATGGGAAATTTTCAATATTTCATAGTAGATTGTTCATAACTTTTTTATTGAAGAAAAACGGATGAATTACCCAGTAATGCGAAATTTTTCGTACGAAGATGAGGAAACTTGGGAATTATGAGAATTGTCTCCCCGATGAGGGAAAAAAGGGCCAAATGGTGGCACCAATAATGAGCCATTATCGGCCCATTATTGGTGGATGGCTGCGATATCGCGCCAATAATTACCCAATATTGAAGTGTGACGGCGTGCCAATATTGACATGAATCATTGTAACTAATTTTTGCCTCGAATACTGGAGCAATATTGGCGTTATATCGGGGGCCAATATTGACGTTATATCGGATGCCAATATTGATTACGGATATCGGGCCAATTATTGGCTACCTATATGACTTACCCTACTTGAGTTCTAACATCCTTGCCAAGTTGCCTTGCTTATTGAATTAGAAAAGAATCCACATTTGTTTGTAAACAAGCATAGAAATCGTTTGCAAGGGCTCTAACAAGAGTTCTAGGAGTGAGATACTCTGGAATTTTGAGGAATGTCTTGAGATCCTCAAGATCGAAAAATTTTCTGAAAATTCATGACAATCTCTGTATGTGAATAGAAGAATTTATAGAATAATATATTTGAGACTATTCGTTCCAAAAAAAAAAATTTTTCTTTGCACATCGTCATTTCTTCATCACAACCTTGAAGATCATCTCTCATATCAAAGACGCGCGCATTCTGCACTATATGAGATAGGTGATGTCTGAAGTTTTACACAAGTCGGCAGTAGCTGAAAGTAGAGGGTGGATTACACAATGAAACTCGACTCCTACGGCGCGTGGATGATGCACGAGTATTTAGACGAAGCGGACCTCCTGCGTGATATATGGGTCCCTCCTTACCTCGTGCAGCTTACGTGGCGGGCCTCTTTCCTCTCTTTTCCATTCTCTCTTTCTCTCTCTCTCTCTCTTTTTCTCAGCAGCGGTTCCCTTTCACGTGCTCCTGTCACACCGAGAGCACGCATGATTTAATACTCCACGATATTATTACATGAGTACACATCGTTATATTTTCGAATTTCAGAGTTGCGATTGTGATTTATTGTGTGATAATGAGATCCTCAATGACTTAAAAATATGACTATTAAAGGATGAAGCGAAGTCTGTTGAAAATTATTGCATGAAATTGCGGATGGAAGACGCCGAAAATTCAGTAAGAAATTACATTTTTAGGTCTCGTAAATTTTTTTATGGAAGATAGAGTTGCATAATAAGTTCGTTCCATTACAATTAACACAGAAGAAACAAAGGGGCGTAAGCGCGTTTTTTTCTCTTCGAGCAACCAAAAAATGTAACTTATCATTCTAAAAATAATACTTACGCCTTTCTGATTCTATGGCGACGATATGTCACGAATTTTCAAAGTTTCTATCTGTTCCAAAAAAAACAAGAATTTCTGAAAATTCAAATGAAAAACTTTCGGATATTCATTCGCTGCAAAAAAATCCTTCCATATTGGTGAAAATGTATTTTCTTCATTCCTATTGTTCTTTTCTTCCGTGAAAAAAAGATGATGGCAACAAGCTTCTCATATATATTTTGATACTTGTGACAGTATTTTTTCATTAAGCCTGGTTACATTGTCGCCAATAACTCAGAGCCTACTGAAAAACTTTTCATACCCCCCGAAGACATATTTCAGTTTTGTGACAGTACGCAGATGGTTCATTTTGACAGTTCCATATCAGCACCCTCTTTTCATCCTAACCCATAAACCATTCCCCAATGATACTCTTAAGGAAAATTTTCGTTGCATGCCTCTGTACAATCTTTATCCTCCCTTCGGTATTTGCTACCGTGATATCAATCATCTACACCCTAATAATATATTTCATCTCAATTTCGTTAGGTTAAACATATACACGGGAACAAATATCGCAGTAGGTCACGTATGTATGGGCTGAATAATTAGTTGGTGGTTTGTATACTGCACAGAGTTTATAATCTCTCCTTATATAATGAGTACTATATTGCGAAATGAATATGCATGCTGTAGTTGGTGGTTTCAGAAGGGGACTTTTGTTTCATCTACAGCAGCTTATTTTTGATGAATATTTCACACCTCTTTTATTTAACTAACACTACTTTTCTATTTGCGTATCTCACAGTAAAAAAAAATTTAATTGAATAATTTGACTTAGCATCTACATGATTAGTTAAGGCAACTTTTAGGTGTATACTATAGACAGTTAAGACTGATACTTTTTATAAAATTGAGATGATTTTAGTTGATTCACTTTGGAAGTCGTTCTAATTAGCACATGGAAATCTTGAAGCAGTCAAATCTAACGTAAATTTCAACATCTTCATCGATAACATTCTTGTTTTCAACACCGTTTACTATTGCCAATTTTCCGATTCTAATGTATAAATGGACATTCCCCAAAGAATTTTATGGAAAATTATAAATTATTATTAAATTTTCATTGTCAAATTTATTTTTGAGTAAATGTTTTCCTGTATTTTTCATTTTAGTCCCCAATATTTTTGTTTGGAATACTTCATCTTTCCAGGTTCTTATATTTACAATTTTTCATTGTAATCAATTACTCATTGATTCGATTCATTCTCGTCTTCAATATTTTTATACACAATATTATTTTTTCAACATGCTCATTTCTATTTCCTTTATTATCAACTTCTCATTGGTTGAACTGTTCAATTATTTTATTCCATGTTGGGATTTAATTGGATTTTTTACAATTGTTTATTTCGATATTTCCTTTTAACGTTCTTATTTTCAATATTCTTTATAATAATTGATTCCTCATCGCTTTGACTTTTTATTTTTTTAACATTAATATACACATCAATGAGGTTTTATTATTCTTTCGGATAAGGGTGGATTATTGTGACAATCGTCTTCATTTATGTTGAAACGTGTGTTAATTATGAAAATGTTATTTGTGTTATTATTGTTCGTGTCATTTAGACAAGTATCCCTTCATTCGTATTTTCAAAAATTACGCGCGTGTCAGCCTAAACGTCAGACTAAAAGATGCATTCAAGGGGTAGCGGAACTTAGGGTATTTCATCAATTTCAAAACCAATTGTTTATTTATAATCATCAACTTTTTTGAAAGCTAAGTGTTCTAGGATATGTGTAACTTCACAACGCAGCCACTCCGAATCTTCGTTTTTAGAAAAATTGAGAATTATTAATTAATAATTAGTTTTAAGTTTGGTAAAATGCTGTTCCGTTACCCCTTAACCGCGAAACTATCGTATCCAACTTCACTCATATACCAAGTAACAAAAAAACCGTCAGAGCACCAAATTTCGGGCCTTGATCATCGGTTTTCAGAGGGGAACACGCAATAATAACATCACTCTGTGACAATTGGCAGTTTTCTCATTAGCATCCCTACAAATTGCTCGTATTATCAGAGACTTAAAAGAACCACAATTCCAAGGGTGTCTTGGGAGTCTGGATTATATTACAGTTATTCCCAGTTCGCGTATTTAGAGATAAAGGTAAATTTATAACCACTACGCGAAAACGTGCCTAGGGCAAAACTCAGAAACTTGAAATAGCAACAATATACATTGCTTCTCTTCCCGTTGAATTGCGATACAAGTGCATAGGCTAGGATTATGCTCAAGATCAGAAGCCAGAAGTTTGTTTCATCGGGTAGATGGGGAGAGTGCACGAAACTGAGACTTTGAACGCTACAGTACTTAGCAATATAGTGAAATAAAGGCTTGCCGCTCTTCCTTCACTTCCTTGTATTTTTCTACTTTTCGTTTATGATACTTTGGAGAAACTTGAAAAGACCTGTTTCAAGAGGATCAAATGCATTCTACCGAAAAATTTACGTATACTTTTCCGTACTACGGAATATAAAGACGTCAAATTTTATGATGAAGTTGATTCTCATCGTATTGATCGGGGTTCTAGCATCGTAAAATAGTGACGGACACTAAATCCCAAAATTCTAAAATATCTAATGCATAAACCCCTCTCTTTCTCGCTCCTGAAAATTCATAATAATAATCGGATTACGTGATCGGGATGGTAGACAGTGTACAATGACTAGAGATCTCTCCCCTTGGAGCTTCCACGCGTATTCGATGTCCTCGTAAAGATTACGTTAACATGTAGAGCCATCGAACTTTTATGGCGCTTTTATTTTTCCTTTTCGTCTTGACGAATTTATGAAACAATGGAACCACTCATATTTACGATCATAAAAAATCTAAGGAATATTCCATGAATTATGAATGAAGCGAGGTGATACTACAAATTGTTATTTTGATATACCACAGAAAAAAAACAACTTATCGGTCGTAGCTTTTGCCACCTAATCAAAGCTGCAGTTGGAGAGTCCGGAAATTTACAGACCACAAGTTACAGACGTGCGTTCTACGCGAGCTTTACGACTTTCAAAAGCGGGAGAAGAGGGGAAGGTAAAGGGGGTTGTGGTTGCGCCTCCGTACAGCGAAGCAACTTTGCGTCTCTGGCACCGCTGTGAACACCGAGGGCCATGGTGTGCTTTTGGATAGTGGGTTTTCGAGTCCCCAGGAGCTTTATCCACGGTTCGAAGAAGCGACCGGATCATTTTGAGGTCGAGAGAATTTCTGTACCGTGGCACATAGCACCGGCAACTCGAATTAATTAAACGCAGTCTCGTTTTATGACGTCGACTTTACTAATTAATTCGTAGTAATGGAGGGCCAACCCACAGACCACACCTGACCATTCGACGATCACTGTAGAACAAACGATGTGAAATACCCGTGCAAAAGTGAGGATTTTACATTTAATTCGAATTTCAACAGCTTTTTGAGGAAAAGAGGGATTAATCGTTTAGTTTCCATCTGGATAATTCACTTTGTCTCAGATAATAATTATTCAGGGCATTTTCTTGATGAACGGTCATGGAGGATAATTGATATCGGTAATTAAGTGAAATCGCTTTAAGAATTTTTATCATTAGTTGAATAAATATTCTTAGGAATTGAGGTTATACTGAGAGAGAGAACGGAGCGAGGATGCTTTTTTTTCATCGGAAAGAGGCTTGAGGATGTTGCGCGGGCTCAGAAAAAATGATCAGAAATAGATAAAACTGAGAGAATTACGTTTATAATATCATTATAATAATGAAATCACTTGTAGTTCATTGGGGAGTAGGTCAAATATTCTAATTTCGTCATGAAAACTTACATGAAAATTATGCAATTTTGTTGGCATGTAATCCTGAATACAATTTCAGCTGAAGATGTCATACTGCATAAGACAATCATTTTCTTCAAGCCAATAATTTTAAGCCCACCCCCCATTGCACTACATGCAATTTTATTGAATTACTTTTTTCGGAAAAAATGATGAAGACGCTTCAATAATATTCCTGAATTACAATCAGAAGACAATAGGTCGATTTTTTGAAATAATAATATAAATATAATCCATTTGGTTCTATCAGTTTTTCATCATCTTTTATATACACTCATTCAACGTGCTCACAAAAGCTTCATCAGGAGCTCTATGCTGCTCCAAACTCTCTAATAAACCTCAGATAACATCAGTATCATGCACTCGCCCATAATTCTAGTTACAAAACTGAGAACAACGTTTCTCACCGTGTTGTTGAATAAGCATCATCCAATTCAATTTAAATATATCAACTCCATGACAATTATGACCATGAAAAATTTTCTCGTCTAAATCTAGTATCAAAACTACCACAACCATTGGAATCATCGTTACAATAAATTTCCTATATCATCCGTTAGCCATCATTTCACATGCAGTGAAAGGCGTCATCGCGGATGTTAATCGCTACCATAAAATCCTCACGCTCAATTATAACAAGCGACATTTATATGCAGCGCGTGTATCATATCCAGCCCACACCCCAAGAAACTCGTAACCTAACATTTACAAAAGTAAACAAAAGTAAAATCACATATTCAGACAGATATAATTTGCTTACAAGTCAACAGAGTGAGATTATTATCGCTGAATGAAATTTCTCCATCATTATAAATTACTATCGGCTTTAAATAATAATCTGAAAATTTTCTTGCACTCATCACTGACATAAACTCTCAAGTGAAACGTAAATTTTAAGGAACTAAAATAAAAGAGATAAAAAATAATCATGAAGGTAAACCAATATTCGTTGAGTCATTAAAGAGAGGTACTGGGAAGCTGGTAATTGGCTGAGATATCATCTCAAATGTAGGCACGACATTGGTTTAAATTTTGTGGCCTGCAGTTTGTAGTTATGGGTTTCAGGCATTCGCTTCTCTTCTTTTCTGCATGAGAAGGAGCAAGGAAATAAATCCAAACTGAACAAACAAACCAAAAGTGAAATGAGTTTAGCATTACTGGGCCATTTATTTATGTTTACCCGACCACTTAGGAATATTCAGTATACATGCATATATATGCTCGAGAGGTGCAAAGGAAGGTGTACCTAACAACACTAAATGCTCAGTGGGTGGACGTTGTTTGCTATTGCGGGGGTGGAGCACTCCTAACCGATTGTGTTCGTAAGAGGAAACGGCATTGAAAAGAAACCAAATGTGTGGATATTTTTATTGTTTTTTCATTGGTGGTATCTCAATTTCCGTGGACTAGTAGTATTCAATCGGAAAAAAATTCACTTACGACTTGTGTTCTTATTATTTCTTCTGCGCGTTACTGAAAAACTCCCCCATGCGCACAGTATCGATCAGTATTACGAGAAATTGGCCGTAGAGTTTGGGAATTACCGGTTGAAATCTGAGAAATAGCTTGGGGATTATTAGTTGAAAAGTTTTTCCTAAACTTTTACAAAAGTTGGATGGTCCAAGCAGAGAAGAAATATCACATGGAGACACATATGTTCTTGATCTTTATTATTTACGGAGTCATAAATTATTGAGACATCTTTGTCGACACCTAAGCCAAAGACGGAGAGCTGGTTTTCTTTGTTTGCCTCTTTCTAATGACATCTAGAAAGCAACAGATCTGACCTGACAATCAATGTCTAGATAATCAATCACTAATGCTTCTGAATGATAATTCTTTAGAATCATCAGAATGTTGTTGCAAATTACAGTACAATTTTGCAATATAAAATCAACTCTATGGGAATTAATACATTTTAACGAACTAATGTAATGACGTTGTTCATGAAAATTATATCAGTAGCGTAGAAGCAAAGGGAAGTAAGCGGGATTTTTCATTTTCGAATAACAAAAGGGAAAATAGCGCATTAATTCACCGCAGACTTGAAGTCCTGGAGGCTTTTGATAAATGGCACCTACGCCCATTTGATTCTACGGCTACAATACGGTCATTAAGTCACGTGTCAATGGTGTCAAAACACAAATAACGTCAACTGGATACTTGGGAAGTAAGATCCAAGATCTTATTTATGCATAATTCATATTGCAATGGTATGACAATAGTTTATAACTAAATGAAAAAATTTGGCCATGAAGAATCACGTGATTTCCCTGAAGAGAGTCCCGGAAAGATTTCTTGATTTCCTATTAATTTTCATCCACTGAATACGAGTATTAGAACTTTGAATGACATCTTAGCTGAAATAGGGACTTCGTATCAAATTCATTTAATTTGATAGTACTTTAGATTATGTATGATTTCAAACTTTTGCGTACTACCCACTTATTTGTATGATTGAGTGTGCTTAACTTACGGAAGAATGATAATTTGCTGGTAGATGGTGACTAAGGTGACACAATTTGCAGAGGCTGGTTGAACTGACCAAGACACTTTACAATAATTGAATCCAGTAGTATTTAGTCAAGTATGATTTCAACGTAGGCGTTACAAAACAGATGGATTATTACGTGGGAGATTCGTTGTCTTGTTTTTCGAAAGACTGAACATTGAACCAGCCACTTCCATTTGGAAATCAGATAACGTATTTAGTGTTTGTATATAATGGAAACATATGAGATCCATCTACTTAATGATCAAACTTCCCAAAACCCTGAAATAAGGCTCTCGTTATTCCCTCGACGAATAATATTCCGTATTCATTCGTGAGTTAGAATGTCGAAATATCCAACTATTTATTCGTGACAATGCATTGCAAAAGCCGGTGCTATAAATCCACTGTTAAAAGGAATGATATTGCTCAGCACCATTCATTCGTAGCAAGAAAAAGCACAAAAAAGGGAACTATCTAATAAAGATGTAAAAGTGTAGAGAGAAATATTTCCACCAAGGTAGTATTCCAGTTCAACTGAAGCGCATTTGCGTTTCCCCGGAAAAGACCCACCTATTCAGGAAAGATGCATAGCCCAGACTGAGCGCACAAGGAGAAACGTTCTTGGAGGCAATCTACCGAAATCAATGTCCCACCTGCCTTCATCCGTCTTGCTCGTAATCGAATCCCAGCGACTTTCACCCTGGAAACCGATTCCTTGGGTCGATAGTTATTTTGAGGGTAGGGGTGCTGACGTTGAGAGGGACTATGCTTCTTACGTTGCATGAGTAGATGGGAAATTTCTAGTATAAAGCATGTATTTCTACTGATATTCTTTGCAGTGATAATATTATAATTTGACTTCACGTGAGCTCATGAAGTATTGATGAAATTGCGGTGAAATTTGAATTAAGGGATGATGCATAGGGAAGGATAGGGCAAAATGAAACCTGTAGAACTATGAGTATCTCTGAGTCAACTGAACAAATTTAAAGAAGGTCAATGTCATTTGAAAGCCATTTTTTCAATCTTTCGAATGTTTTTTATTATTTACCGTGTTAGTTCCAGAGGTATTTGGAGGTATTCGAGATAGGATCTTTTCAATAATTTCATTGAAAGCTGAGGACACCTCAGATGGAAAACATGGGGCTGAATTAATCTCTAAGAATTCTTAGGAAAGTTGACACTTTTGGCCGAAAATTGAGGAACTATGAAGGGTGTAGGTGTATGTTGAATAATAGAACACTTCGACTCCAAGATATAGATGATTAGTTTTCCTCCATTCTTTTATCCCTGATGTTACAAA